>PVJO010006361.1:0-89696 GCA_004026905.1 Hystrix cristata | reverse complement strand
AGTGTTTCCTCTCAAATCTCCCAAACGTCTGTGGCTAGCTCAGATTAGAAATAGTTTCTAAAGTAAAAAGAATTTGTTTCAAACCAAAATAGGTTCTCTGATCCTCTTTATTGAAAGTCTGTAATTAGTGAGATTATATATTTGTATATATGTATGTGTCTCCATACTGATCACTAAGTTATAAAAATATTACTATATACATTGGTGGTATTCAAACTTAGGAAACAGGCCATTTTTGTCAAATAAAATGCTTGGAAGCTCATCAAGAGAAGTACGGTCTAGTTGCAGATGGAAACCTTGAATCCACCACTCCCTTGCATACCTATCTTTAGTATTCCTAGAGCTCTGTGTATAGTTTGAAAATTACTAGTCTATAAAATGTTAGTTAAATTTTTAAATTCTTTTTAAGGTCATATTTATGTTATGACTGTTGTACAAGTTTGTAGTTAGACCATAAATTAACAAATGTTAAACTAAAATACTGTCAAGTAACATGGATTAGTAGCTTTAGAATGAGAAAATTTTATTATGGTTTAATCTTAGTACAGTATAACTTTAGGAAGATTTAAACTGCTTATTAAATGTAAATTATTTTATAAGACATCTTAGAAGCCTTTGACTAGTTTTGTCAGATGTGTATTGCTACATAGCACTGAGATACAAACTACTGATATAATTGCTTGTGTTGTTTACAGGTTGATGGACTTAATTCTCTTCACTCTGTAAAAGCCAGCGCTAACAGATTCACAAAGACAAGTCAAGGAAGAAGTTGGAATACTGGGAATGGGTCCCCTGATGCAATATGTTTTTCAGTAGACAAACCTGGAATAGTGGTAGTTGGTTTCTCTGTCTATGGAGGAGGTGGGATTCATGAATATGAATTAGAGGTGTTGGTTGATGATGTAAGTATCACTCATATATCCTTTATCATGCTGCGTGGGCTGTATATCAAGACAATGACATTGTCATAGTATGATGGGTCCAAATCTGATGATTTAACAGATCACTTGTATGTGGACCATCTTAAAGTGAAAAGAATGATTTCACCTGATTGTTTGTGTCATCTTAGATCACTCCTGCCTCTTATTTTTTGCACTTTTAGAAAGAGAAAGATTTTAAGTGGAATTGAAGACTAATCAGCTAGACCTCTGGTTGCAGTTTTTGAGTTTTTTAAATAATTGTTATTTTTCAAGAAACAAAAACAATGTTCAAGTGAATATTATTACTTTCTTCAGTAGTTAAACAACCTCATTGTAGTGTTATAGAGAAATCTTAGTAAAGATAGCGCTTGTTTCATTTAGCTAGTCTTTATATTCTCTAAATAATTCAAAGTGTCTGGGTTTTTGATTATTAATATAGGATAGAAAACATGTAAATCATTTCCTAATAAATAACAATCTATTAGTTGATTCATTTGTATAGTCAGTTTGAATTCTCTACTTCATTAAGCTTTATCTCTATAAGCACTGTTCTTCTGAAGAAGGAATAATTTAAGACAATAAGAATGGTCCATTTATATTGTAATCTCTTCACAAAATCAGATTAGAATTGTTTAAAGTGCCACAAGTTTTTCTTTAGTATTTATGGGGAAATACTCATAGTTAAATTTCATGCAAGGAAATAAACAGCTTAAAAACAATAACTATAAATCAAAATTGTTCATACAATAAATTAAGATTCTGATGGACTTTATTTTGATGTCCTCATTAGAGTGAACATGTAGGAGATTCAACTCATTCCCACAGGTGGACATCTCTAGAATTAGTCAAAGGAACTTATACAACAGATGATTCACCTGGTGACATAGCTGAAATCAGACTTGACAAAGTTGTTCCTTTAAAGGTAATTTCTGCTATGTTTCTGTTGTAAATAAGAGGTAATATTATGTTGTTAAAAAATTGTGAAAATTATTCCATGAATTTTCATTGTTAGATATGGCTTTTCCTAAATTATCCTGTATGGTGTACTTTAAATATTTATGGATCTGTATTGTATTCTGTTTTCGACAGTGTCTCTTAAAGTCTGGTATAGTAAGAAGAGTTGTTAGATTTTATAGTCCAAACAGACCTATCTTTATTTAGGCCAGTTTCTTTTATACAGTAAGTGTTAACTGTCATCATATTTGATTCATTAAAAACTCATTTAAGGTAATAACATCATCTGTAAACATGATAAGTCTTGCTTATTGCTAAGAGTTCTTTTTTATATTCTGTGTACATATGAATAAATATACTGTGTACATTATGAATAAACATATTATGAATAAATATGCTTTACATGTTTGTCACAAAGGAAAATGTTAAATATGCTGTGCGCCTGAGGAACTATGGAAGCCGTACAGCCAATGGAGATGGAGGAATGACCACAGTTCAGTGCCCTGATGGTGTGACCTTTACATTCAGCACATGTAGCTTGAGTAGTAATGGTACAAACCAAACCAGAGGACAGATTCCACAGATACTCTACTATCGGTAGGTGCATCTATAGTTAGAAAGGAAATACTGTAGCTTAACATACAATTTACTACCAAGGGAAAATAATGTTAACTGAATAGTTTAAATTATACAGTGTATCTTCCTAGCACCTGCTTGTTCTAATTTATGTGAAGAAGTCTCATTTTAAGATATAAATTCAGTGTTTTGATGTGAATGCATTAAAAAATCTTCATTATTGAGATTTTGTTTATTGGTTACATGTACTCTTTGCTGCCACTTTATAGTTTCTTGTCTGTAGTTTCAAGTTTAAATGGAATTTATTCACTTCCTTTTGTAAATGCCTAGTGTCAATGATCAGAACTACTCAGCCCAGGCAGTGGTATTGCTTTGGTCCTCTAACCCAGTCTACAGAATATTTCAATGTTTATGAATCTTGTATCTGCCCACACTAGCCCTGGGGCCCTAGAACATATAATGGTGTTTTTCTTATAATATTTTTAACAAAGACTATTCTGGGTGCCTACAGTGGAAAATAAAACAATGATAACAACCTTTGCATTAAAAAAGTTTTAAATACAAGTTTCTCACTAAGTCTGAATTTTTCTTTTAGTAATTTAACTGAATTCTTAAATAAGCACAAGAAATAATACATTATTCCTTTTCTCAACTGTAGGTAAAAAGCTATAACATGCACAAAAGAAGAGTTTTATATCAAAAAGCTAGATAGCCATTAACTGTGCCTTTCTTTTAGGCATTTTTATATTTTCCACCAATCTTTATTAAAAAGTAAGTTAAAAAAGATTTAATTCTCTTAGTTCTAAACACCGTTCTACTCTGATGTCTCCCAAGTCTGTATCTCTAGCCTTCATGTCTTCTGAGCCCTAGAGTGAGTATCCAGGCTCCTCTTTGACATCTTCCTTTGGATGACACCAGAGGAGATGTTGCTGGTAATGTGTGCTGAGCACTTTATGCTATGTGCCAGGCTGTTCCATAGTGTTTATCAGTTTTGTGTGAGTATTTCATGAAAAAAGTAGGCACTTTTCTGATCCTGTTGTAAAAAAGAAGATGAAACTGAGGCCCCAAGTCATTAAACATCGGAATCACACTTTTAAGCAGTTATGGTACAGGGATTTGAAGGCAAGAAATAATACACCACATGACACACTCTTAAACCACTATACTACACATCCAAATAAGGATGCTCCGTGTAGTTGGCTGATAGACGTTTTAGGGTCAGCACATCCCAAAGTACTTCTCTCCCGTCCACTACTACACCCAAACACTTTGTCATTCTGGATGTCTCTCTTCCTAACAAACTTGATGTCTTGTTTATCAACAAATCCTGGCAGTCATAATTTTATTTGGGGGTGGTGCTGAGATCAAGCTCAGGGCTAAGTCCCCAACCCCTCAGTGGTACTTTTAAAATGTCATTAAATTGACCTTTACTACCATCCACATAATTAGTCCCAAACCACCAGTCATCCTATTCTCCATCTGTAAAATTATAACTTCTGTGTGAGTCTCCCTCTTTTCTTTATTGCCCTTCTGCAATTATTTTTCCCCAGTGCAGCAAGCATGCCATGCTCTGTCCTTGTTCAAAGTCCAGTAATCTCCTGTTCCCATAATCAGTATGAAATGTGAAATTGTTACTGTGACCTGCCAACCTCACATGATCTGGCTCCTGTTTCCTTTTATACTCAATTACCTTCCACTTTCTCTTTCATCCCAGAAATACGTGTCTTCATTCTGTTCTTTGAACTCTAAACACTCTGTTCCCTTTATCCTAACATTTTTCTACCAGAACTGTGCATGGATTTTTCTAGTTTTTGTTTAATCTTCCTTCAAAGACTTTATCACTTCCTGAAATCATAATGTTACATATTAACTGTTTTAACTTTAACTTTTTTTTTTACTGTAAATGACAAGCTCAGATCTGTACATTATTCCTAAGGTTAGACCATATCGTATGTAACATTATAAAATACTTTCATGTTTACTTATGTCACAGGAGTGAATTTGATGGAGATTTACAATCCCAACTTTTGAGTAAAGCCAATGAAGAAGATAAAAACTGTAGCAGAGCTCTCTCTGTGGTAAGCACTGTTGTTCGGGCTGCCAAGGACCTCTTGCACAGAGCTCTTGCTGTGGATGGTAAGACTTTCCTTTTCCTTTCCTGACAGGTGTATTTTAGATTCTCTATTCCTTAAATTATCCACAGAGTTACTGAAGAGGAGCCATCTTGTGCAATCATTGTAGATGGCATGTACATTAACCCATTTATGCCAAAGATTGAATTTTTTTTAGTTTTTGCATGTATTCATATATGTTACCTAGAAAAATTCAAGGAACAAAAATTTGAAGTGAACACATTTCATCATGTTCCCTTTTTATAAGCATTCCATAAATGGATCACTAGACACTTAAAGATTAATTTTGAATCAGTCATGCTCTCCATCCTCTAATGCAGATTTTTTTAGATTGTTCAGAAACACTGGAGCTGGGGATATAACTTAGTGATAGACCACTTGCCTAGACTGCTCAAGGCCCTGGATTTAAATCCCTAGTATGGGGGTGGGGCATAGCAGAAACAATTATTTTACGGTCTTATTTTCTTAGTTTAGTAAGATAAAAAAAAATTATCTTGATTAAACTGGGTATTTGCTTTATTCTGTTTTTAGTATTCAAAAAACTTTTTTCCTTTTCTGTCTTTTTTTCAATAATGTTTTACCTTTCACCCAAAGGTCTTGGTAACTCTATACATCTTCTCAGATTCAGTTGTCTAAATCAAGTTCTGTGAGTTCTTGCATTGGAAAATCTCCAGTTTGTATTCTCCTCTCTCTCTGTTCTCTCACTCCCTAGTGCAGGCTGCCGTAGTAAAAACACATGTTCTCTTTTTCATGATGGATGATACTGTAATAATGTCACTGCCACTTTTCCCTCATTTCTCATCTAATTATCTAGTCATCGTCCACACTGGCAGCAGTTATCATAAGCAGAACATTAACTATTATCTCCAGTCCCCTACTGTTAGTGTAAGTTACAACATTCATTCCTATGCATAGTTGTACTTCAGAGTCACCTGAGAAGCTTGCTGAAAATAAAGAGTATTTGGACCATCACCTGAGATTTAGACTAGGCTAAGAAACTTTTTAAAGTAAGTGTGCAGCCTATTCTGATTCAACAGCAGATCTAGAAATCATTATTTGGGAGGAAAAAATTGTCCTAAAATATAAACATTTTAAGGATCCAGAATCTTTACACCACCATATTCATGGATAAATGATTAAAATGTTCATCAGCAAGTGCTTTCCTTGGAAAAATAAAAGGCAGTATAGCTTAATAATAGCCAACGTTTTTGGGGCGTTTTATATGTGTAGCCATTATTGTATGCATTTTACATGTATTAATTCATGTAATCATCATAGCATCCAGGAAGAAAATATTGCTGATATCCTACTTTGCAGATTAAGTTATTTTCCTGATGTCACTTAAATAGCCACATTTGGTGCCAAAAACCCAAATCATGGTAGTTTAAAATCTGGCTCTATTTAGGTTCTAGTCCTGGCTCTGTCATTTTACAGGTACCTAAAAGGAATACACATCAAATACTTTGAGTAATCCCCCATTAAATAGGAATGATGAAAGTATCTTATTCTGAGGATTAATTGAGATAACATACACAAGTAAAGCCCTTAGAGTAGCACTAGGTCCTTTGTAAACAGTTAATGTCAACCATGATTTTGTTGAAGAGAGCAGAACATAGATTAGTGTAGCATGTACACAGTACAATAAAACTACCTTCTAACTATAGTTTTAATGCCTTTTTTAGCTGATGACATTCCAGAACTGCTTAGCTCTTCCAGTCTGTTTTCCATGCTGCTTCCCCTTATTATAGCCTACATAGGACCAGTAGCCGCTGCTATTCCCAAGGTGTGTAATTCAATTCTATAACTTTGAATCTTTTAAATAATATATCATTTTTTAGATTTTGTAGCTTTCCTTTAAAGATACTTTAATCCTTGAGGCACCTGGGTTACAGATAATAGGCAGAGATAGCTGTGTTAATGATAAAAGTTAATTAAATCCTACTCTTCTTAGTATTGGCCACTGGATTACTATGATTATATATTGGCTTTATATTTGAAAAACTGGGGAAAAGGAATTATGTTTTAGAAATATGAGAAGGAAAGATTTAATTAACGAAGTTTTTTTAGATCCATGAGCTTGATACCAGATTCTCACCATCTTTACTAGTAACACTGGAAAAAGATAGGAGTGTTCTAAAGTAGTGATATTTTCAAGACACAGAAGAAATCATAGACTATTGATTCTTTGGTATAATAATTATTGAGTAAAACCTAATTTACTGTAGATCACAAAAAAGCAAAAATGTTTAAAAATGTAGATAGGTTAATTTAATCTGTATTATGAAGAATCTGTATTTTTGTAGAATCTGTATTTTTGTAGAATCTAAGATAAATTTTTTTATCCATAGAACACATTTTTCTTTGAAAACAACTTAGCTAGTGGTATTTCTGAATGGAAATTGTTACTAATGAAGGGGTAGCCAGCAATTGCAGGAACTCATAATTTGAAAACATTTCACATCTATAATTTAATCATTTTTTCACATCTACTAGGTGGCCGTAGAAGTCTTTGGCCTTGTCCAACAATTGCTTCCCTCAGTTGCTATTTTGAATCAGAAGTATGCACCTCCTGCATTCAATCCCAATCAGTCAACAGATAGCACCACTGGAAACCAGCCTGAACAAGGTCTCTCAGCTTGTACAACATCTAATCACTATGCTGTTATAGAGAGTGAGCACCCCTATAAGCCTGCCTGCGTGATGCACTACAAGGTAGGCACTAATTCGTAGTCAGAATTTAAGTTTAAAACTTGATTTGAGATTTTCTAATGATATTTTAAGAATGATTTGTCTGTGTTCAGAAATGTAACTTTTAAAAATAATTTATGGGTATAGAAAATCCATAGGTATTTAGATATCATCAGATACACAAAAGGCTTTAAAACAGGATTTTTACTTTAAAGAGTATAAGGTTTTATACCTTTATGCAAGTTTTTATCAAATCTTTTTATAACTCTAGTACAGAATATAATGCTAAACTTCTATGCTTTATATTGTAATAGTAGTACATATAAGCACTAAAATTTGTAAATCATACTTTTAACTGACGTTATTTTTACCATTGCCTCAGCTATTCATAAAAAATTTACATACCCAATGTAGGATTTAAAGTAGTCTATAATGCTTAAATAAAAACTGCCTGTAAAACATTCATAAACTTAATGTTGTCAATATAAAATACTCTGTAATTCTTTTTTAACTTACCATGTAAATCAATGAGTCATCCATTTCATTAACTTAATTATAACGTTTTGTGTACTTGTAAAATTTCAGTTTTTTGTAGAAAATATTAAATATCTAAAAGTAGACAGAATAGTAAAATGTTCCCTATTTATTCATCTCCCCAGGTTCAACAGTTTTTAAGTCCCAGTTGAACTTACTTCATTTATTTCCCCTTCCATTTTCTGTCCCTCTTATTATTTTAAGGCACACTTAGATTTTATTATACATATCTTTAAAATGGATGGACCCTTAAAAATAAACATATTATCACACTCAAAAATGAATATTTCCTTAATATCAAATATCATGCAGATTTTACCAATTTGTTTGAATTCCAGGACAGATAAGATAGATACATTATACTTATGTCTCATTAGTCTCTTTTAATTTTAAAACTCTTTAAATGTACAGATCCCGGTCCATCTCTCTATATTTTTGTTTCTTTGAATTTCATTTGTTGAAGAAATTGGATCGTATTTATTTGTTAGGTGAAAGTCTTTTTCTATTATCTGCTGAATCCTTTAGACACTTGCTTCCTTGCTCTCTGGACTGCTAAGCTGTCCCTGCCTTCCTTAGATCTGGAACCAAGTAGATTTTCAAAAGGCACTGGTTCGTTTTACACAAATACATATGCATATTGATACACACATGTATTGTTTTTATATATTTGTGTATACATAATTATTGTGTGTATGTGTGCTTGCATAGAGTCATATGTATATATGTAGTTTTTTAAAGATAAAATACCTCGAGAATTTTTACTGATGATATTAATTCAAAATAAGGACCAAAGGAATGCTTGAATCTCCTTTCTCATACATCTGGAATCCCTGTTCTCAATGATAATAGGAGTATCAAAATTAGAAAAGTACTTCATTATTCATTTGTTTTGCGTGTGTTCTTAACTGTGGGTGGGTGGATGGGCGGTTTTGTCCTTTGAATATATCCAGACTAAGCTGTATAGTCAGTAAAGTATAATGTCCTCTTCACTGTGTTCCTTCTTTTCCCAGTGTAAATAATATTTTGTTTTAATTTTGTAGTTTACCCCTCTATTCCATTTAATAAAAGTACAGATGCACACATATACAAGTGCACATGTGTAGGGTGTGTGTGTATACTTATGTCTTCTTGCCTGTTGTCAGGTGACATTCCCAGAATGTGTCAGATGGATGACTATTGAATTTGACCCTCAGTGTGGTACTGCACAGTCAGAAGATGTCCTCCGTTTGTTGATTCCTGTCAGAACTGTTCAGATTTCAGGATATGGACCAAAATTAACGTCTGTTCATGAAAATCTTAATTCATGGATAGAATTAAAGAAATTTTCGGGACCTTCTGGGTGGCCTACGATGGTCTTAGTGTTGCCCGGTAAGTGTTTTCTGTTTTATAGTGAAAAATACATGTATTTTGTGAGGATACATTCTCGAAAATGTTTATTTAATTTTTAGAGGAAATTATTAAAGACTTAGTATATATCTGGATTGAAGTTGAAAAATAAATAAGATGCCCTGAGCAAGGGGCACAACACGAAATGAGTTTCGAAGGAAGAGAGTATTGTGAAAAAAGCAACGTTAATATTGAAGGGCAGCTCTTCGTATAGTTGGGACCAATGTGTAGAAAAACCAGATTAGATCTTTTATTTCCCCAGTAAGTACTAAATTTTCAAAATTTAAGTAAGAACTCCATTTCTTCCTTTGAAGAGAATTTGTGAACCCCTTCTAAGTTGTGTTAAAATTATTTTTTTTTGTTGGTTTGAAGGCTTATTTGTAAAAGAGACCATGCACATAAAAATGCACACATGTTACTGCTGATACTTGTGTTTTCCTTTTTAAAACTTTGTATTGTCTGTTGTGTGTATAACCAATTAACTGTAACTTCTCTTGTGCCCTTTCAAAATAGTAGCTTATTTGAATTCAGAGACATTTCCTTTCAACTCTGAACTGCCTTTGTTTCCTTGTGAAAAAATCAGAAAAAGCCAAATGTCAGGGTAGAGGATTACCACCTACCTTGAAATAGAAAATATTAGCCTAGGTCATGTCAGTAATTGATAGATTAACATAACTGAAAAATGGCTTTCTTTGTAATTTAAAGTCAGGATAATTGATTAAGGAGAGAATTTGATTGTAACAAAAATAACATACATTCACATAGATGATCCTGTTGTTTTTAATGTTGCTTTTAACACAGTTGAGTAGATATAGGAACCTACCCTCAAAAAAGTTTATTTAGGTTAGACTATCTGATTTTTAGAGTAGCTTATCTTGAGATGGGTAAATGATAGAGAAATTTTAATAAAGTTGTTTCAGATTTTGACTTAAATTCTGGCTCTTTTTTTTTAAGGAAATGAAGCCCTTTTTTCACTGGAGACTGCTTCAGATTATGTGAAAGATGACAAAGCTTCTTTTTATGGTTTTAAATGCTTTGCAATTGGGTATGAATTTAGCCCTGGACCTGATGAGGTAAAAATGAATTTTCTCTTTATTCCGTTAAAGAAGATTGTGTTTTTAAGACCTCTTACTGACTTAAATTGCATTGTTGCCTATATTCAAGAAGTCTAAACCTTATTTTAAATTAAGGGTGTATAATTTAAAATATCTTGTACATTAGTCGTATGCAGTAGATTTTGCTACTCCTAAAATATAAAGAGAATGGGCCCTGTACAACATGATCCAATTTAATTGAAGTGTAATTTTGAAATGTGATTATGCCTCCCCTAAACTTGCTCAAATGAGTGAACCTTTCTGAGTAAATAATAGAATTTTACAGAGGGAATAATTTACCATCAACTTTTCTAAATGTGTGAAATCCTAAACTAAAACAAAGCCAAGGTCAGAAGTTGATCATGTTCTTTCAAAATAATGAATGAAAAATTGTTTGCACAATGACCTGAACCTTATAGCAACATGGCATACATTACTGAATCTCTTCCGTTCTTAATTTAACCACTGGCTAAGACATGCTTCTTTCTAATTTCAAAGATGGTGTTTGAATTCAAGTTATATTTTCTTGATAATGCCTATTATCTTCCAAACATTTTTTAAGTGGAAAATTTTGTGTAATTCTACAGGGTGTCATTCAGTTGGAAAAAGAATTAGCCAATCTTGGTGGGGTTTGTGCGGCAGCTTTGATGAAAAAGGACCTAGCACTTCCTATTGGTGAGTGTGATTAAGTACTAGATGTTTGTTGATAATTTAAAAAAAAAAAAAGAAGAAAATGTTTAGTATAGAACATCTAAAGAGATTTGCAAAATGAGTACTAGAATCACACATATTTATAAGCAATAATTCCTTAATATACTCATGGCTCAGGTTGATTTAAATGAAGATTGGAGGGTATCCTGTAGTCTTTTTTCTTTCCACAAACCCATGCCCAGTGTATATCCTCATGAATACACATGCTGTGTGCCAGGCATTGGGTGAAGCACTGGATGTATAATATTAAACCAAAATTTTGAGATATTTCTAAATATCCAAGTGGAAATAATCAAGTAGACAATTTGATATTCATTGTCTGGAACTCAGGGATTGAGTCAGTAGCAATGACATTTGAACATAGTTTTTATTTAAAGATAGCCTAGGATAAAAGCTGGACCTATCAAAACTTCAAAGATGAACAAAAGAGAAAGAAGTTTCACGTAAGATTGTAAAGGTTAATGAATCCAGTGAAGGAAAAAAACCAAGAGAATGGATGTTGATGAGATTTTTGCATGCTGCTGAGAATTTAATTAAAAATCTATCAGTATATTTGAAAACTTGTTTATAAACTAAGAAACAAAGTAGCAAAATGAGAGAAATATATGACCTTTCAGAGTGAATTGAGAGGGAATGGAAAGTGAGGAAGAGGAGCCATGTTGAATATAGGTAGCTTTACAGAAGTATTTTTGTGTGGAGCAGAACACAGATGATTCAGTAAGAAAAATGGTACCTTCGTATGAAACAAGTATGTATGACCATAATTTATAATCAAGGTGGTAAATTAGAAGTCTTTTAAAATAGTAATTCTATAATATTTATACATGGTTTAACATTATATTTTCACAGTATTTGGGAGGAAACGTATTAGTTTATTTCCCCAATTTTCACCCCAAAAGTCCATCTATATCTCTTCCTTTTGGTGCTAACCTTTCCACTCTATCCTTTATTTTCTTTCATTTTGTTTGTGTACCCTTTTCTTCATCCTGTATTCCCCTTTCTCTTCCTAGTTAGTTTCTTTCAGCCTTCTCAGTTCTTTTGATCCTACTTTTTATTGGTATGTGAAAAAAATAAGATGTCTTATTCATATGAGGAAAATTGTTAGCAACCTCTTTCTAGGAAATGTGGCAGTAACTTATAATTTTACTTGTGTATACTTTTTGACTTGGCAATTTTTATTCACACTTGCGTAGATGATCAAAATATATATCTTAAATGAATATGTTTATATTCATTTAATATAGTAGTACTTATGAGTGCAAAACCTAGAAGCAACCACAATGTCTGTCAGTTGAGACCTGGCTAAGTTAAGTTATTGCTCACTGATTCAGTGGAAGTCTGTGCAGGTACTGTGGCCTGACAAAGGAAGATGGCCAGATTAACTGAGCAAAGCAAGTTGCAGAAGTTGGTTCCATTTTTGTGTGCATTATCTTACTGTGTGTGTGTTTATACGTGTGTATGTTCCTAGAACAATAATATGTAACTATGGCACTGAATATCTTGGAGGAAAATGTGATACTAGTTAGGTAGGACTATTCATCCTACATTTATGTGCAATTCGAATATTTGAACTTCATTAATGACATTTCCTAATTTAAACTATCAAAAATCAGTAAATAAAATGTGTTCTTTATTTAGCAGTAAAGGAGAAAATAGCTAAAGAATAAAGTTATTACCTTATGGGGTTTTTTTTGAGTTATTATTTCCTAAAAGTAGAGCTCGTTTATAACTCAACCAAAATATAAAGGTTTAGATTGAGAGTAATCAGTTCCCTCATTTTTTGACAAAAATGTAAATATGCTAAGTTCAAAAGGTACACACATACGCATGCGCACACACACACACACACACACACGTGCATAAATGTAGTATATGTCTTTTGCAAGTTACCCAATGACTGCTTCTTGATTTTGGGCTTTAGAATTGTAGCTTATATTCACACTGAAAATATTATACATTTTAAAATGTAAACCACCCACATTTATCCAGAATGATAAATCTTTCCATCTGCAGTAGCAGAATTATCAAAAAGATATAATGAAATGAAAAGACTAAAATGTTTAAATATTAATATATTTTGGTAAAACTTTTCATTTGCTTAATAGGTAACGAATTAGAAGAAGATCTTGAAATTCTTGAAGAGGCTGCATTACAGGTACTGTCCAAAACACTGTAAGGATAAATTTTGCTTTTTAGTGTGAAAGTAGTATTTTTACAATATTGGCCTTATACCTCCTTCGATTCATTGAGAATTACAGAGACAAATGACCGTAACTGCTCCCTTTATGAGAGCCCTTCGTGAGAGGTACCCGTGAGAGCCCTTGCTGTACTATATGGAGGGTGATGTCTTGACACTTAGACCAAAATCCTATGGGAGAAAGAAGAGCAAATCAAGTACCAAGGGTGCAGCAGGGACTTTCAGAGGTGTGGATATTTAAATTGTATTTTGAAAGTTTCTGTTTTTGCTCTAGAAAAAAGGGAAAAGGCATTTCACAAAGGAAGCTAGAGGCGTACAATTTTGTTACAAATTTTGACAGGAAATAGCAAATGTGAGGAAGGTACAGTTAATGAGTTCAGACTGTCATAAACATGTATGTCATATTAAGTAGTAGAACCAATGGGCTGTGAGTAGTTGGGAGCCATTAATTTGTGGCTGTGATTGTTTTCTTATTTTTGTGTTTGTGAAGCCATCAGTTAAGTAGCCCATTTGACATTGTAATGGAAATACATGAGTGCTATATTTCAGTTGAAGTGCATTTTGAGATACATTATGTCAATTTGTAATATTTTATTACTCCAAATTGCCAAGAAACTGTTATACTGCTCTCTTAACTTCAATAGTACACATTTATTTAGCTGTTGGTTTAGCTAGTAGTCACTAATAGGACGAGAACATCAGAATCCGTAGGCAACATTTTTCAACTTGTATTACCTACTTAGTGTACTGCATACAGAGACTATCAATGGTAGATGAATTTTACATATTGAAATGTCATGAAGGTAGAGAAACTAGATTGAGAGTCAGACATTCAACTAGATCAGTGATATCCAAACTATAAGACTTAGTGTGTTTGTAAGATTATCCAGAAATGTTTTTGTCCAGAGTTAGGGTTGATTTTTGTTTACTAAATAAAAACAGTCTTTAAAAATGTTTAAGATTTATTATCAGCAATATCTTATAAAGTAAAGGGCATTTTAATGGCCCAAAATAGATTATATTCTTAAAGGATTCACCCTATTACGTCGTTATTTTTTCTAATTTCATCATGTATCATGCATCAGAGAACATCAGACCTACATTTGGGGAACACTGATTTAGATCATTCTTGTATTTTGTGCTTGGTGTATATAGTTAGCAGTAGCGATTTACATAATTTCTGTATAGCACTTTCTAGTTTATAGCATCTTTAATAGTATTTCTCATCATAATTATCCTTTGTATCTTATAATAACAGAAATTCAGAGAAGTTATGATTTATCTAAGAACTTAATCAGTTGGGAAATAAAAGCTAACACTCAATGATAGATTTTACATTTTATTTCCTGAGATTAATTGATCAAAGCAATAATGATAAAAACAAACATATATTTCATCTTCACTTTATCAAGTATTATTCTAAACATTTTGCATATTTTATTTATTCACAAAGCCCTATGAATTAGAGATTCTCTTACATCTGTTAACAAATAAAACTAAAGAACAGAAAACTTAAATAACTGCCCAGAACCATACAGCTAGTAAGTATCTTGGTTGGAAATTGATTTCTAGCAATTTGGGTACAAAATCCATGATTTTCACTAGTAATTTCTGGTCATAGGGAGGCAGGGTGTTCACAATAATGGTTAAAAAAAGTTCTGGATATTAAAAAGCCATCAGTTTGTGTTTGTTTAGAAAAAAGTTTAAATTTTTGTACCTTAGGATAAAATAAAAATAAGCATTTCCTAAATTATATATCCCAAGCAGTAAGTTTAGGAGAGCCATCAAAGATCTACTACATTATAATTTCAGGCACTATTATGGCATATAAAATGTCATTTAGTCTGCATACAAAGAAAGCTTCATTGTGCTGCTATTCAAGGAAAAGAATATCACAAATTTCTTACATTTTTAGCCTGCGCTTGTGGTGATCTAACATGTACCAGACACCTTATGTCAGACAATGTAGTGTTTTATGTTTTTTTAAATTTTATAGTAACTACATAACAGGAGTATTATTTGATCACCAGGTTATACATTTTGTGGATTGAGGAATCATAACTCTTTAGCTCAAGTGTACACAGCACACATAACTCTTCCAGAGCCAGGATTTGATTCTAAAAGATGACAATTTTTGAAATTGCATAAAATGTAAAACACAGAATTTAACTGCTGTACTCATCTGATAGTTCTGGAAATATAACTCTTTTCTATGGGAAATAGTTTTGAAATTTATTATTAAAATTTTTTCAGAGGGCTGGCTTTGTAGCTCAGTGGTACAGTGCTTGCCTCATGCATGTAAGGCCCTGGGTTCAAACCATGGCACTGGAGGAAAAAAAAGTTTCTCAGATTTGAACATTTAGAGAAGGTTTACTTGTGAGGTAAAAACTTTCATTTTTATCTGTTTTGAACTTTAATAAGACTCGGACTACTGAGGTTTATGTACAGCCTCAGTCAAGCTTCTTTCTACAAGTCAAGAATTTGATACCTATTTACCCAAGCGCACAGACACTATTTACTCATTGTAACTACCAATAATGGAGACTTTAAAGGAGAGAGACTTCTGCGGCTCCATAGAGAAGGAGCTCTGTGAGGGTATAATATGTAGAAGGCTGGCATGGGAGAAGGTGCACCATTTCACCTAGCTCAAAGACACTAATTTGTGAGGAGAAGAAAAGACTGTGAAAATATTATCCCATATTTTTCCTTCCTAGACAATTCTACTTTGTGTGCTAAAAGAAGGGACCATGGAGCATAGGGGAGAAATGGTTTTTCCCAAGAAGGCCTAAATAAAATGTGTGTACTTTGAAAACCATCATGTAAAATTTTGTACAGTATTTTGAAATATCTTAGTAATCTTTTTTACCCAATAGGTGTGCAAAACTCACTCTGGTATACTTGGAAAGGGTTTAGCTCTTTCTCATTCACCAACTATATTAGAGGCACTTGAAGGAAACTTACCACTTCAAATCCAAAGCAATGAACAGTCCTTTCTGGATGACTTTATTGCATGTGTCCCAGGATCCAGTGGCGGAAGGCTTGCAAGGTGATGTACTTAAGTACTGCAATTACTTTCTCTTAGGGGTTCATTGTTGAGGAGAAATAGAGAGAGGATTTCTTAGGTATTAAAATGTTGCCTAAAATAATCTGGTTTACATGCTTTAAACTTGCTGAAGTATAAAATGGTAATGTGTAAAAATATATGATAGTTGTTAATTGATTCTTTGGTTCCCATATGCTTTTTTTTCTTTTTAAAATTAAAAAAAAAATGCTACTCTGTGTCATTTTACCATTAAAAAATTAAAATCTAACTGAGAACGTAGCTCAGTGATACAATGCTTTAGCATGCATGAGGCCCTAACATCAGGAAGGAAGAAAGAGAGGGAGGGAGAAAGGGAGAGAGACAGACAGCAGGCAAGCAAGAGGGAAGGAAGGAGAAAACTCTTAACTTCTTTGTGGTTTCATTTTTAAAGTTACAGAGATTACTCTCTAGTATTTAAAACCAAAGTAATGAGTGGACAGGAATGGAAAATCTTTTACGTTAACCTCACTGCTGTCTTTGTAGACATTTTTAGGTAATGTTTGATGAAATTACTTGTTGCTTATCTCACAGGACAACTTGAATGTAATCAGGGAGCAAATTCAGGAAGGGATATCACAAACTATAGAAAATTGGGAAATATTACATAGAAGGGAAAATAATGAGGAATATAGTAAGAAATTGTGTGAAGAAAGTACGGCCAGTCTACCTTGAACTTTGCTGCTCTCAAGCAGAATACCATTTTTGTCCCTGCTTTCACAGAGAAAACTACTCTTTCCTAGTGAAAATTTTAGGCTGGTGAAGGCAGGCCTTACTCAGTAAGATTGGATGTCCTCACTGCTGCAAGTTATGTGTAACTTGAGTTTGTTTTCTTGGCTCTTAAATTAGCCATAGTTAAATTTTCAAATTTTCTGATTTTAAAATTATCTTTCTATTACATATAAGTACCAGAAATCTCATGTGCTCTGGCATGTTTATTTATTTGTCATTAAAAGTACCCAAGGGAAACCAGTGATTATCAGTGAATCAGAAATTAAAATATTATTTTAACATTTTGTTTGATACATATTTTGCTTGCTAGACTTAATTTCATATTAATCATTGAAATACTGATTAACATTTGCTTTTTGTTTTCATTACTTTTAGGTGGCTTCAGCCAGATTCCTATGCCGATCCTCAGAAAACATCACTGATCCTGAATAAGGATGATATTCGCTGTGGTTGGCCTACCACCATAACTGTTCAAACAAAAGACCAGTATGGAGATGTGGTACATGTTCCGAATATGAAGGTAATTCTAAATTAAAATAAGATATGTGTACACTGACTGCTGTAACTGATAAAATTTTAGGAATGACAAGTGATTAATGTCCATTTTCTCTATCTTCTTTGTCTATATGTAATAGAAGACAATGAAAAACAGTTTCAATGATTTTTCATATTATTTCCCAGGTTTCCAAGTTATTGCTAGAAACCTAGAAACTATGGTGACTCAGAGGATAAGAAAATACAGAACATAAGAAAATAAAGACTGCTAGACAAAGGCCTTTAATAGACTGAATAATGCATGAAAAAATACATTTTTAAATGGTATATGTATATATTTTTAAAGACAAATATAGAGATACTGAAAGCATTTTTTCATGTACTTTTTGGCCATTTGTATTTCTTCTTTTGAGAAGTATCTTCATATCCTTTGCACATTTTTTGATTGGGTCTTTTGTTCTAATTTTTTGAGCTCATTAGATATTCTAGATATGCATCTCCCATCAGAGGAGTAGCTGACAAAAGTTCTTCCCATTCTTCAGATTGTCTCTTCTCTTTTGTTTCCTTCGCCATGCAGAAGCATTTCAACTTGTTATAATCCCGCTTGTTTATTCTTGGAATTATTTCCTTTGTAGTTGGGGCTGCCTTTAGGAAGTTCTTGCTTATGCCTTTATTTCCAAGTGTTTTAACTATTTTATCTTCCAGCAAACTTAGCATTTCTGTTTTCATATGTATGTATTGGATCCATTTTTATTTTCGTACACAGTGAGAGATAAGGGTCTAGATTGATACTTCTGAATGTGGACAATGAGTTTCCCCAGCACCGTATATTAAAGAGGTTATCTTTTTTCCAGCGTTTGTTTTTAGCTCCTTTGTCAAAGATCATGTGTCTAAAAGTACGTTGGGTTGTTTTTGTGTCTTCTGTTCTCTTCCATTGGTTTACATGTATATTTTTGTGCCAGTACCATGTTGTTTTTCTTACTGCAGCTTTGTAGTATAACTTGAAATTCAGGATTGTAATGGCTCCTATTTTGCTCTTTTTGCCCAGGATTGCTTTGGTTATTCAGGGTTTCTTCTGGTTCCATGTATATTTTTGAATGGTTTTTGTAGTTCTGTAGAGAATACTGTTGATATTTTGATTAGAATTGCATTAAACCTATATATCATTTTTTATAATATGGCCATTTTGACAATACTGAGTTTGCCTATCCAAGGGAGATCTTTCCATTTTCCAATGTCTTCCTCAATATCTTTATTCAGAGTACTATAGTTTTTATTATAGAGATGTTTTGCCTCATTGATTATGTTAATTCCTAGTTTTTTCTGTGTAAAGAATCATAGCATCTGCCAATGAAGATACTTTGACTTTTTCCTTTACTATTTTTTTTTCTTTTTTCTTTTTTACCAAGAATATGTATTGGTACATTGTGTACATAATGGTCGCATTCATCATAGTTACTTTGTACCTGTACATGATATATATTGATTTTCTCCTCTCTTTCCTACCCCTTCATCTGCTCCCCTCCCTTCCCTATTCACAGCAGGTTTATTTCTATTTTTCCATTTTTTCCCTTTCCCTTTTCTTTCTTTTTTCCCTTCCTTCTTTTCTCCCCTCCCCATCCCTTTTTCTTTCTTCCTCTTTCCTGACTGCTCTGGCTAAAGTTTTGAATACTATATTGAACAGGGGTGGTGAGAGTAGACATACTTGTCTTGTTCCTGATTTTAATAGGAATGTTTTCAGTTTTTCCCCATTTAGTAAGATACTGGCTATGGTTTTTCATAAATGGTACTTATCAGTTTGAAGTAAACTGATATATCTATTTTCAACCAGATATTTTATCACAAATGGTTGTTAGATTTTGTCACAGGTTTTTTTCTGCATTTATTGGGATGATCAAATGATTTTTTTTACCCTTTTGTTTAAATGGTGTATTACATTTATTGATTTACATATGTTGTACCATCCTTGCTTCCTTGGGATGAAGACCATTTGGTTATGTATCTATATATAAAGTTAAGGACATTGGCCTGTAGTTTTCTTTTTTTTGTTGAGTCCTTGCACAGTTTTGGTATCAGGGTGGTGATGACTTCCGTGAATACTTTTGGCAGTGTTTTTCTCTTTCAATAAGAGTTTGAGAAGTATTGGTGTTAATTCTTCTCCTGAGTTCTGGTAAAATTCAGTGATAAATCCATTGGGTGTGGGGCTTTTCTTAGTAGTGTTTTTGGTTTTGTTTTTTGTTTTTTTTGAGACAGGGTCTTGCTTTGTAGTTCATGCTGGCCTTGAACTCACCAAGTAGCCCAGGTTGGCCTCAAACTCAAGCCAATCCTCTTGCCTCAGCCTCCCGAGTGCTGGGATTACAGGCACTCACCACCACGCCAAACTTAGTAGAATTTTTATCACTACTTTGATTTCATTGCTTGTAATTAGTGTATTCTGGGTTTTTATATCTTTTTGGTTCAATTTTGGTAAGTCATGTATGTATATCTAGGAATTTATCCCTTCTAGAGTTTCCAATTTATTGGAACTTATCTTTTCAAAATAACGTCTTACAGTCTTCTAGATCTTAGTGATGTCTCTTGTTATTTCTCCCCTTTTGTTCTAATTGCATTGATATGGGTCTTTTTCTTGGTAAGTTTGACTAAGGGCCTATCTATCTTATTTATCCTTTCAAACAATCAACTGTGATTCATTGATTCTTTGTATTTTGTTGAAGTCTCAGTTTCATTGATTTCTGTTCTGATCTTTATAATTTTTTTCTTTATTTTTCTATTTGGGTTGCTCTTGTTTTCCTAGGACATTGAGATGTATTGTTAGGTTATTTATTTGGTCATGCTCTATTTTTCTAGTGTAGATACTCATAGCAATAGAACTGCTTTCATTACGTTCGCCAGGTTTTGGTGTATTGTACTGCTATTGTCATTTGATTCTGGGAACTTTGGATTTCTTCCTTAATTTCTTCTGTGATCCATTGATTATTCAGGAATGTATTGTTTAATCTCTGTGTTTGCACAGTTTCTGTGGGTTTTTTGTGGGGGTGATTTGCATTTGATTTCTAGTTTCATTCAGTTGTAATCTGATAAACTATAAGAGATTATTTCTGTTTTTCTATATTTATTTAAGCATTCTTTTATGACTTAACATACGGTCTGTTTTGGAGAAACTTCTCTTGGTTGCTGAGAAGAATTTGTATTCTGCTGTTGTTAGGTGAAGCAGCCTGTAGATATGTTGGGTCCATTTGTTCAGTGGTATCCTTTAACTCTTATATTTTTGGTTCAGTTTTTGCTTGGTTCATCTTTTGTGAGAGGCAGGGTGCGGGGATTAAAGGCTCTCACCATGACTGCATTGGTGTCTGTTTGTCCTTTTATGTGAGGAAGTTTTTGTTTTATGAAATTGGATATGCTGGCATATTTGGTTCATATATGTTGTTATCATTTTTCATCCTTTTTTCAATGGAAAGATGTTTTTGTGGATGAGATATATCTTTTGCATGTAACATATATTTAGGTTTTTTTTGATCCAATTTGCCAGTTTGTGTCTTTTTTTTTCTTCTTATATTAAAATAATTTTAGAGTAACAGAAAAGTTACAAAGTGGTGTAGACTGTTACTGTATCTGCTTCAGCAATTTGCCCTAATCTTAGTATCTTACATGACTTTGGCACTATTTTCAAAAATAGGAAATTAAGTTGATAATATTCATGAATCTGTAGCCTTACTTAAATTTCACCAGTTTTCCTGCGGATGTCCTTTTTCTGATTGAGATCGCTCACTGTAGTTAGATTTACATTGAGTGTAATTACTGACAGATACTTACTAATTCCTGTCATTATGCTGTTTTTTCCAATGTTTATTACTTTCTGTTTTCCTTTTGTTTAACTTACTTTCCCGGTTAGATATAGTCTTCCCTTTGGGCTCTATGGTAATACTGGCTTCACTCTTTCTGCTTAAAATTTCCTTGAGTATTTTTTTTGCAGTGATCATTTGGTGGTCATAAATTTTAGATTCTCTTTGTTGTGGAAGGTTTTTATTTCTCCATCAAGTTTGAAGGATAATTTTGCTAGTGATTTAGGTTAGATTGGCAGTTATTTTCTTCTAGCTGTGCTCTAAGATCTACTGGTATTTAAGGTTTGTGTTGAGAAATCTGCTGTTATTCTGGCAGGCTTGCTTTTATAGTTGCCTGATAGTTTTCTCTAACGTCTTTTAGTATTCTCTTTTAGTTCTGGATTTTTGGGATTTTTACTCTGATGTGTCCTAGAGAAGTTCTTTTCTGGCTGTGTCTATTTGGGTTTCTAAATGTCTCATTTATCTGGATATCCATATCAGTTTCTAGATTTGGAAAGTTGTCTGCAGTGATTTCCTAGAATCAAATTTTTATATCTTTAGTATCCTTCTCCAGTCCTTCCTTGACTCCTGTAATTCTTAGGTTAATTCTTTCTTTCCTGATTTCTTGTTGTTTTTGAGTGTCATTAAATAAGTCATCTACCATAGCATTCTTGTTTTCTAATACTGAAATTCTCTCTTCTAACTGGTTATATCTACTGGCATGACTTTCAGTTGTGTTTTTCATTTTAAGGATTTCTACCTGGTTCTTTTTCATAACCTCTAATTCTTTACTAAAGTGGTCATTTATATCCTACATCGCTTCTTTAATTCATTCAGCCATTTGTGTCTTCTTTAAGATCTTTGAACATCTTATTAATCAAATCTTTTATCTGCTTATTTGCATCCTCTTTGATCTCATTGAACATTTTATGTAATAACTAGTTTCCTTGATCTATTCAGATATTCTAACCATTTAGTTTTGAGTTCTTTGCCTGAAACTTTCTCTACTTCATTGCCTGTGAGATCAGCTTTTGGAGTGCTACAAAATTTTTGAGGCATTTTTTTTGTGGGAGTGCTTGGGATTGAACTGAGGGCCTTGAGCTTGCTAGACAAGCACTCTACCACTTGAGCTACATCCCCAATCCCTTTTTGAGGCATTCTGTTGCCTTGTTTTCTCAGGATTCCTGGGTTTTTGTGTTGAATGTTGTAAGTTCTGCCATTCTATTAGACATTTCTAGTGCTGAATTGCAGGGAGAGAACAGCTATTGGTAGTATCAACTTCCAAAAAATCAATCACATGTCAATATATAATTTAGAGTTTGTTTAGCAAGTTTTCTAGTCTTGAGTAACCCAGGCAATACAAAAGATTAGTAATGGCAAGAAAAGTCCTGAGAGATAGGAAAAGATAAAAGAAAGAGGTGTTTTAAAGAATAAAAAGGAAGACAAATTGAGAAAACATGTGATTAAATAGAAACAAAAGCAGACAAAGAGAGAAAGCAGTTTTGATTATTTTTATACCCATAAAAAACAGAGGAAGAGGATTTGAGAGGATATGTGTGGGGTTGGAGGGAAAAGAGAAACAGGAATTTAAAAGTAGAAGGCAGGACATCTTTATGGGAATTGTACTCAATTTGTAAACTAGCAGAAACCCTAAGTTAAGAAGACCCAAGCAATGACTTTCGCTGAAGAAGAACTTGACAGGTCAAATGTAAAACACCATGGAAATGAAAACAGTAATTACACTCCAATACTATTGTTCGTTAACATGTGCCCTTCAAATATACTCTAAAATAGAAAAAAATAAAATAAAAATAAGTTTTATAAAGAAGGGAGGAAGATATGTATAATTGTGAGGTTATGAGGGGGAAGTGAGGGGAAAAAATGGAGGATGGAATTTAAGCAGATAATGAAAGAGAATGCAGGAATATTGAGTCCAATTAATGACTTAACGGAAGCACTAATTTTCAGAATCCTACGAATCAACCCTTAGTAAGGGGAAACCTACCATGAGATGTTAAGATACTGCAGTATTTAAAGTAATCTTAATAGTTGATATGTAAAAAAGAGGAATTGGCAAAATGGGAGAGGGAGAAATTGTAAAAATAACAAAGAAACATAAGGAGGAGAAGCTGAGAGATATGAGAATGTATGAGGGTGAAAATAAGAAAGCTGAGGAAAAGATGAGATCGTAAATGGGAGGTGAGAGGAGAGATGGGGAGATTTAATCTCCCTAACAGTCCAGCAATGTTCGTAACACCCAGAAACGACTTTTGCAGTGGGTAATTGTGACTTCCGTGTTGTAAATATTACATGGACTTTTACAAGCAACAACAGAAAATTTATACTTAGAGCTGAAACCGTACATGTATACTAAGGCATGCCACTCAAAAAACAAAACAAGAAAAAGAAACACATACACACACAATCTAGAAGAACGTAAAAGGGCACCATGCTGGGGCCCCATGGTGATCTTGGAGTGCTGCCATGGCAGGTTGTGTGTGTCGCTTCTGCTGACAGGTGGCAGACTTGTTCCAGGCTCTAGGTGTTGTCCACCCAGCTTACCTCTCAGCTCCCCACTTGCAGCTAGGTGCCAGTTCCACCTAGCTTTTCTGTGCCTGTCAACCTCAGAGGTCTCCTGAGGAAAGAAATAGCCTCACAGGTGCTAAACAGGATTGTTTTCTCTGCTCCTAATTATTCTGTGTCCCAGTTGCTCAGCTTTGCAGAAGGCCTCTTTCCAGCCTATGAATTCAGTGGCATCTAGTACTCAGGAAGAACCCCTCTTTATGGAAATCACTAGTACGTGGGGTTGGGAGGAGGGAGCCCACAGGGGCACAGAGCTCTCCAGCATCTGGGGGGAAGTGGAATAGTGCCTGCTTGGGCTCTGGTCCGGGATCATCTTTTTCCATCCCCAGATCCCTTGGGGTCACAGCGACAGCAAGACCCCAGTGCCTGATTTCATAGATCCCCGTATGCCTGATCCCAGGATCCCATCCAGGACCATGATCTTGTTCCATTCTGTCCATAGGGCTCACAGGCCCTAGCTCAGTCAGTGCCCTCTGAGTGTTTGTCTAGCTTGCACTTTCCCTAGTACTCTGAAATGAGGAGGCCCTCTCTTGTGAATATCTCGTTTACTAGGCTACATCTCCCAGGAAGAGGAGAGTTAGACAGGTGGGCTCTGGGTAGCTGTAAGACTGGGTGCTTCTTAACAGCCTGGCAAGCCTGGAGCTGCTGCTGCTACTGTACTAGGCTTCTTCCCTCTGGGGGATTTGAACTTTCCCCTAGACAGCATGTTTGCTGCACCTGGACTGTAAGCAGGTATGAGGGTGAAAATAAGAAAGCTGAGGAAAAGATGAAATCGTAAATGGGAGGTGAGAAGAGAGATGGGGAGATTTAATCTCCCTAATAGTCCAGGAATGTTTGGTAACACCCAGAATCTTCTTGGTTCTGTAAGCAGTGCCAGAATCCAGAAGAGACTCTGCTGCTTATTCTCAACACCCTGTTACTGGACTTCGTTTGGTGGACTTTTTTTAAGTTGCCTTCCCATGGTTGGGTTTTTGTTTACCCCCTTTGTCTGTATACCTGGGGACTTTGGTGAACACCTTCTGAGCCTGTCTTGGCCCTACCATGATGCTCCCCTCCCAAAATTGGTTTTTTGAAGCTTAGAATAGATTAAGCCACAAAATCATTTTTGGCTCACAAAATGAGATTAGATAATGTTATGGATTAGATCTAAAGTGTTTCTCAAAAGTCTCATGTATTCAGAGATGGGGCTTCTGAAAGGTGATTGGATCACAGGATTGCAGATTAATCCATTGATGAGGTGCTTGCTGAAGGTGCCTGGTTGGAGGTGGGTCACTAGAGACATGACCTGGACAGGTGTATTCTTGTCCCTCTCTCCTTGTTCTCCTGCTTCCTGGATGCCATGCCCCTCTGCAGTGCTATGTCTACTTCAGAGCCAACCAACCTTGAAATGAGACTGCTGAAACCCTGAGCCAAAACAAATCTCTCTCCTCCTTTAAGTTCCAAGTGTTGGGTATTTTATCCCAGTAATAGGAAGGTGATTAATAAAGGTAGTAATACTGCAGTATTACTTTTAATAGAATTATTTTAACTATGCCTTACATTTTTTTGATATGTAGCATGAAGCATAATACCTATGTGACTTCTTACCTGACTCAGTTAACAATGGGAAGAACACATTTTCCATATGACTTAACACTAATAAAACTGTAAAGAAAAGCATTTGACCCTGGTACTAAATAATAAGTCAGTCTTTAACAATGTCTTCCATTTCTTTTCTTGTTTTTTGTTTGTTTGTTTGTTTGTTTTGTTTTGTTTTGTTTTGGTGCTGGGGATCAAACTCAGGGCCTTGTGCTTACAAAGCAAGCACTCTAACCACTGAGCTAAATCCCCAGCCCTCGCCTTCCATTTCTAATCCTGGTACAGTAAGAATTTATGTAATGACCCAAATATGCAAATAAATGATGAGATAGTATATACTCTTAAATGCATACAATATGTTATGCACACATTCATATACACACACACACACACACACACACAAACAAAAAACACCCACAATGTGCTATACTGTGATATTTTTCTCTTCTGTCTTATTTCTTAAAACTGATCCCACTGAAGTAATTTCATGTCTGCTCTGAATTATGCTATGGAATGCAAAATGTACCATAAATTACATGTAAGAAAAAAGCTAAATAGAGAATGAAATAATCCTGGTAGTGCTACCAGCAAAAACAAAAAATGACCCCAAGGACAGAATCGATCACACTACAATATGCATTAATGTAATAAGTGGCTTGTGTATTACATACGATGTATTCACTTGAGTGTATGCAGTGGATTGTTAAATCTAGTCTCTAAACCTGTTAGAAGATTCCTTATACATATTTCTACATTTTAATACTATTTTCCAAGTAAGCAAGACATTTAATTTTTTTAATATTTGTATTATTATGTCTGTAGTGTTTCTTTAGTTGTATTTTATTTCTTATATTTCCTCCTTTGTAACTTTCTTGGCTTTGGTTTGATATCTGGGTTGTTTATACTACGCATTTCAAAGTTAGGCTTTTTGTTTTATCTTTTTTCCTCCCCATGTTTGTTTATTTTTCTAACCAAATGATCAGTCAGTCATTCATTCCTTTCTCTCCTCTTTTTTCCTCTCTTTCTCTACTCTCTCCCTCCTTTCTTTCCTTCCTTTCTCCTATATATTTACTTCCCTTACACTTTCTTTTTGGTTTTAGACCTCTAATTCAATGTGCTCTAAATCCATATCAAATTTATCTCTAATTTGGAAACTCTATCTAGAAAATGCTAAGTAGTTAGGAGAAGTGGTTTATATACCTATTAATTTTTAATTTATTGTTATATTAACTAAAAAATATTAATCTACTTTTACTTTCAGCCTAATAGCATTTGAAGTATTTGGAGTATTTTAGAATTAACAAAATTGTTAAAATATTTATGTAGTATAGACTAATTATTTGAAACATAAAAGCTGATTTGTAAATAATATTGTAACAAGTTCCAAAGTGCTATTTATTTATTTATTTATTTATTTATTTATTTATTTATTTGAATTTTTATTTTTACCAAGAACATATACTGGTACATTCAATATATAATGATCATAATCAACGTGGTTATTTTGTACCTGTACATGATGTATCTTGGTCCCCCGCCTCTTTCCCACCCCTCCCTTCCGTTCACCCACCTCTCTCTATTTGCAACAAGTTTATTTACACCTTTCCATTTTTTTCCCTTTCATCTTACTTTTCCTTTAACCTTCCTTCTTTATCCCCCTTCTCCCTATCTAGTTCTCCTCTCCTTTGAATGCCATCTTTTTTTTTTTAAACATAATATATATTATACCCCTTTGTCCCCATTTACACTTAGGGTTTCTCATATCAGAGAAACAATTTGATGTGTACTGATAAGTGTCTGATTTATTTCACTTAACAGTATGATCTCAAGGAACATACATTTACATACAAATGACTCTAGTTTATCCTTTTTTATGGTGGTGTAGTACTCCATTGTATAGAAAAACCACATCTTCTTTAACCATTCATCAGTTGTTGGGCATTTAGGTTGCTTCCAAGACTTAGCTATTACAAACTGTGCTGCTGTGAACATGGTTGTTCATATATCACTGAGGTATGATGATTTTAATTCTTCTGGGAAGATACCAAGCAGAGGAATAGCTGGGTCAAATGGAACCTCTAGTTGTCATTTTCTGAGGAATCTCCACACTGATTTCCGTAGTGGTTGGACCAGACTACGTTTCCACCAACAGTGGAGGAGGGTTCCTTTTTCCTCCACAGCTCCGCCAGCACTTGTTCTTGGTTGATTTCTTGATAATAGCTATTCTTTCTGGAGTGAGATGGTATCTTAGTGTTGTTTTGATCTGCATCTCTCGAATGACCAATGATGTTGAACATTTTTTCATGTATTTATTTGCTGTTTTTATTTCTTCATCTGAGAAATGTTTATTCATTTCAGATGCCCATTTTTGGATAGCGTCTTTAAATTTGGGGGGGTTGATTTTTTTGAGTTCTTTATATATTCTAGATGTTAGACCTTCGTCTGAGGGACAGCTGGCAAAAATTTTCTCACAGTCTGTGATTTTTCGCCCCACTCAATACTAATTTCTTTTGCTGTGCAAAAGCCTCATAATAGGATGTGGTCCCAAGCATTGATTCTTTATATTGTTTTCTGTGCAGTCTGGGTTCTGTTCATAAATTTTTTTCCCACCCCTGTGTCTTCAAGAGTTCTTCCTATTTTATTCTCCAGGAGATTTAGTGTTTCTGTTTTAATGTTTAGATCTTTCATCCACTTTGATTTTAGCTTAGTACATGGTGAGAGACAAGTATCTAGTTTTAGTTTTCGGCATGTCGTAAGCCAATTTTTTCAGCACCATTTATTAAAGAGGCTATCTTTCTTCTACTGAGGGTGTTTGGCTCCTTTGTTGAAGATGAGGTATTTGAGTGTGTTTGGAATTATTTCTGCATCTTCTAGCCTGTTCCATTGGTCCTCAGGTCTGTCTTCGTGCCAATACCATGCTGTTTTTAATCACAGAAGCTTTATAATATAATTTCAAGTTAAGGACTGTGATGCCCCTTGCCTTATTCCTGTTGCCCAGAATTGTTTTTGCTATTCTTGGTCTCTTCTGGTTCCAGATAAATTTCGTGATTGCCTTTTCTAATTCTGTGAAGTATGCTATTGGAATTTTGATTGGAATTGCATTAAATCTGTATAGTAATTTAGGAAGTATGGCCATTTTCACTATGTTGGTTCTTCCTACCCACGAACATGGGATATCTTTCCGTTGTCTGATACCCTTTCAATTTTCTTTTTTAGAGTACTGTAGTTTTCAATGAAAAGCTCTTTTACTTGTTTTGTTAGATAGATTCCTAAGTATTTCATTTTTTTGGATGTAGTTGTGAAAGGAATATGTTCTGTTATTTCTTTCTCAGTGAGTTTGTTATTGGTATATAGGAATGCTATTGACTTTTGGGTATTGACTTTGTATCCGGCTATGCAACTGAATTTAGTTATTAGATCTAGACGTTTTTTGGTGGAATTCTTGGGGTCCTCTATGTAGAGTATCATGTCATCTGCAAATAATGATAGTTTAACTTCTTCCTTTCCTATCTTTATCCCTTTTATTTCTTTCTCTTGCCTGATTGCTCTGGCTAATGTTTCTAGAACTATGTTGAATAATAGTGGTGATGGTGGACAGCCTTGTCTTGTTCCAGATTTTAGTGTGAAAGCTTCAAGTTTCTGACCATTTAGTGTGATGTTGGCCATTGGTTTGTCATAGATGGCTTTTATCAGATTTAGGTATAGACCATCTGTTCCTAATTTCTGTAGTGTTTTTATCATGAATGGGTGTTGGATTTTGTCAAATGCTTTTTCTGCATCTATTGAGATGATCATGTGATTTTTGTCTTTGATTCTCTTGATAGGGTGTATTACATGTATTCATTTGCATATGTCAAACCATCCCTGCATGCCTGGGGTGAATCCTACTTAGTCATCGTGTATAATCTTCTTGATAATCCGTTACATTCTGTTTGCTAGTTTCATATTGAAAATTTTTGCATCTGTGTTCATTAGGGAAATTGGTCTGTAGTTCTCTTTTTTGGTGGGATCTTTTTCTGGTTTTAGTATCAGGGTAATACTTGTTTCCAGGAATGATTTTGGAAGTACTGCTTCCTTTTCAATTTCACTAAAGACTTTGAGGAATAGTGGTATTAGATCATCTCTGAATTTCTTGTAGAATTCAGCTGTGAAACCGTCTGGACTGGGCTTTTCTTTGTTGGTAGGTTATTAATTACCTTTTCAATTTCAGTGGCCGATATTGGGTTATTTAGAATATTTCTCTCTTCTTGATTCAGTTTTGGTAGTTCATATGTTTCTAAGAATCTGTCCATTTCTTCGGTGTTTTCCACCTTGTTTAAGTATAGGTTCTTGAAGTAGGTACTGATGATCCTTTGGATTTCCATAGGGTCAGTTGTGACTTCACCCTTTTCATTTTTTATTGCATGGATTTGGGTCTTTTCTTTTTTTGAAAAGAGTAGTAGGGGTTTGTCTATTTTATTTATTCTTTCAAGAACCAACTCTTTGAATCATTGATTTTTTTTGTATTTTCTTAGTCTCAATTACATTAATTTCAGCTCTGATCTTAATAATTTCCTCTCTTGTATGAGCTTTGGGTTTGATTTGTTCTTCTTTTTCTAGATGTTTGAGGTTCAACATTAAATTGTTTATTTGGGCTCTTTCTGTCTTCCTGATGTGGGAGTTCAATGCAATGAATTTCCCTCCTAGTACTGCTTTCATTGTATCCCATAGGTTCCAGTATGTTGTATTGGCATTATCATTAAACTGAATAAATTGCTTAATTTCTTTTGTGACCCAACTGTTGTTCAGAAGGATGTTATTTAGTTTCCAAGTGTTTATGTGGTGTTTTTGTTCTCTATTACCATTGAATTCCAGTTTTATTGCACTATGGACTGATAGTGTGCATGGTATAATTTCAGTTCCCTTGCATTTGCTTAAATATGCTTTATGAGCTAGTATGCGGTCTGTTTTGGAGAACATCCCATGTGCAGCTGAGAAGAATGTCTATTCTGTTGTTATGGGGGGGAACACTCCATATACATCTGCTAAGTCCATTTGTTCACAGATTTGATTCAGTTCTGATATTTGTTATGTTTTTCTCTAGTTGATTTGTCTATTTGTGACAGTGCGGTATTGAATTCTCCCATTAGAATTGTATTAGTATTTATTTGATCTTTCATGTTCCTTAATATTTGTTTTATGTAGTTAGGTGCACCGATATTTGGTGCATAAATATTAATGATTGTTATTTCTTCCTCTTGGAGTTTTCCCTTGAGAAGTATGTAGTGACCTTCTTTGTCCCTCTTGATCTGTTTTGGTTTGAAGTTCACTTTGTCTGAGATTAGGATAGCTACCCCTGCTTTTTTCTGGGTTCCTGTTGCATGAAATGCTGTTTTCCATCCTTTGATTTTCAGCCGATGAATTTCCTTTTGAGTTAGATGTGTCTCTTGTATGCAACATATTGATGTATCTTGTTTTTTGATCCATTCTGCTAGTCTGTTTCTTTTGATTGGTGAGTTGAGACCATTTACATTGATGGTTACAGCTGTTATGTACTGACTTATCTTTGTCATAGATCTTTCCTGTTGTATGTTCTGTGTTTCACCTCAGTTTCACTGTTTGTCTTGCGTAGTGGATTATTATTTATTAGTGTCCTTGTAATTGTAGTTTCCTTTTCTAGGACATCTTTCAAAATATTTTGTAGAGGTGGTTTGGAGGTCATGAATTTCTTCAGTTGTTCCTTGTCATGGAAATATCTTATTTTGTTGTTGAATCTGAACGATAGTTTAGCTGGGTACATCAATCTGGGTTGGAGATTATTTTCTTTTAAGGCTTGAAATATTTTACTCCAAGCTCTCCTTGATTTAAGGGTTTGTGTTGAGAAGTCCACTGTGATTCTGATGGGTTTACCTTGATAAGTGATTTGTTTTTTTTCTCTAACAATTTTCAGTATTCTGTTCTTTTGTTGAATTTCTGGAATCTTGATTATGATACGTCTTGATATAGATTTATTTTGGTCATGGGTAACTGGGGATCTGCATGCCTCACTTATCTGTATGTCAAGTTCTCTTCTCATGCTTGGGAAGTTTTCTGTCATTATGTCTGTGAATAATCTTCTCAGATCCTTTGTACTGTCTCCTTTTTCTTTCATTCTGATCAATCTTATGTTGTTCTTCTTTGCATCATCTTGCAGTTATTGTATTGATTTCTCATAGTCTCTAGTTATTTTTAAGAAGTTTTCCTTTTCATGGTCATGAAGTACAGTCCTGTCTTTTAGTTCTGAGATTCTGTCTTTGCTTTCATTTAATCTCCTCTGTATACTCTCAGGGCAGTTTTTGATTTCTTGGACATCTGTTTGGATCTGTTTCATGGGTTCCATCTCTTCCCTAAATTGAGTGGTCAAGTTTTGCCTTGTTTTTCTAAACTCCTCTGTTTTTTTATCTGTGTCTACTCTAAATTCACTAAGCAGGTCTTTCATTATGATCGTCATCTCTCTTAACTCGGCCAATTATTTCTAATCTGATGTTCCCTATAACCTCATCCATCTGTTTTTTAACTTCTGCTGCTATCATTTCTAAAAGTTTGATTGAGTGTTTTCCAATTTCCTCTATTTCATTGTCCTCTGAATTTGCTCTGGATGAGCTGGGGGTCTGGGGTTTTACTTGTGGGTCTCGTCGTTTTCTTTGTATCTACATGTATTTCCCCCCTTTTAGTTTCAGTGCTGATTTTTATATTTTGATTATGGGAGGCTACTTGAAGATAAATATCAATGCTTTCTAAGGAGAATTCTGTTCATTCAGTGTCTTCTAGGTATATGTGATTCTTGGCTTTTGTGGTTGTCTCAAGACCCTGGATTATGTTAATGATTATTACCGCAGATAATTATATTATTACCATTATGAGAAAGTACAACTGGTTATAACCTGTGTGACACACTTGTTACACTAGTACATTAGCAATAGCATCAATTACATTCATGAAATTGGCCGACTGTGGTGGATATTAGCTTTGTATCTTTAACCATAAGAGCAAGGTTGATACTGTTATAAAGCAGAATCCAGTATAAACCAGGAATTTGTATGTAGTGTGTATCCTGTTAGTAGAGTGGTTTTTTTCCCTGCTACAAGTTAATGAAGAAAGTCCTAGTAGATGTAAAACCTAAAATAGGATGTTACTTATACTTTGGGAAACTTGAGTAGATAGTTTAGGAAGAGTGAAAGCTGAGAGTAGTGGGTCAAATCATGTAGAATCTAGACAATATTTACTCATATGAAAAATGAAAGGGAGAGAGAAAACGAAAAGAAAAGGAAAAATCACAGCATTTGGTTAAAGAAGGAAAGATATGAGCCAGGCAGGAGTCAATAAAAGTAAAAACCAAAACAACAACAAGAAAGAATATGTGGACAAGAAAATGCATCAGACAGGTAACAGGATGAATAAGAGAAAACAAAAGGAGAAACAAAACCAGTATGTACAAATATTATGTATACATACATATATAGTGAGATTTTTCTGATGGCCACTGCTCTGTGGGGAGTGCAGGCTGAAACCTGATTCTATGCTCATTAGCCCTACCAAGTCTGCAGTGGTCAGTGCTGGGTACTCTGTTGTTCCTGGCCTCCAAGCGTGGAATCTGGGGTCAGTTGTCAGACTGCAACTCTCTGGGAGATCTTTGGTAGCCCGCCCACGTCTCCTTATCGTTTATGTCTCTAAAAGTTCCTTAGTGGTGTGGGTATTGTTGGCTTTACCAGATAGTGATGGCTTGGATCAGAAGAGAAATGAAAAAGAAAAGGAAAAAAAAAAAAAAAAACCACTAATGAGGGAGAGAACAACAGTGCTTTCTGTCCAAGATGTTTCCCACCTTATTTGAGTTTCACTCTGTCCATGCACGGGCCAAGCCAGTGCAGCGGCCACCCAGGAGTGTCCTGACCTGCCAACTCAAGCCTGGGTCCGAAGATGGAGCCTGGAGCTGTCTTCCCTGGAAGGGGGAGGAGCCAGTGCAGATCAGCACCTGTGAGCATCCTGACCTGCCAACTCAAGCCTGGGTCCGAAGATGGAGCCCGGAGCTGTCTTCCCCAAAGTGCCTTTTAAAGCAACAAATGGTGTTTTTCTTTACTTAGACAATGATTATTCCAAGGAAATATCACTTATTAACAAGACAGTCATGTAGTAAATAAAAGAGTAACCACAATTTATTTTAATATGCTTTCTTCGGAGGTAGGTGCTGGGGATCGAACTCAGGGCCTTGCACTTGTGAGGCAGGCACTCTGTCACTGAGCTAAATCCCCAACCCCATAATTTATTTTAAAAAGCAGAATTGTTCTCTTTCTATAATATCTCAGTATTCTTAGACTACAAAAAGATTTGGTGTGCCACTAACATTAATTTACCCAGAAAATGGGCTGGGGATTTAGCTCAGTGGTTAGAGTGCTTGCCTGGCAATCACAAGGCCCCAAGTTCAATCTCCAGCACCAAAAAAAGAAAAAAAAATTTACCTAGAAAATGATTGCTTAGAGAAAGACTGAGTCAAAATAATTGGTATTAAATGGATCTATTGTTTATAATTAAATAGCTTAAAATTTGAGAGCATTTGCTTTTTTTTATTACATTTGAAGTGCAAAGCTTTTAATTGTAGCAAATGTGGATAAGTTGAGGAATATTATCATATAGCTTTAAACTGTCATTATTTAAAATATAAGAATGTGCTTTTTAATGTTCTCAGGGTTTTGTGTCATTCCAAATACTGATCTCTCATAACTCCAATTGAAGAGACTGATTCTGCAGTGGAATTTATTTGTCGACTGCACTTAACTTATCCAGCCAATGAGAGTCTCAAACTGCTGATCCTGTAGAATAGTATTATTAATAAGAACAATAATCATTAAAGATATTCTGCAGGTCCAGTTATACAGGTCCCTCATCCCTCATCCAAGATGTCCCTGGATTACTTAAGTAATAATGTCATCTTCATTTTCGTGCAGCCTTTTCTGTTTCTGCAAAGAGCTTATTGTTGAACTGCATGTTCTTGCCAACCTCGAAAATATAGTCAGCTGGGCATGATGGTGCATGCCTATATCCCAGCACTTGGGAGGTTGAGGCAGGAGGATCATTGGAGTTCAGGGCCAGCCTGGGCTGCATGGTGGGCCCACAGACAGCCTGAACTACGGAGCGAGACCATGTCTCAGAAAACAAAACAACAACAACAACAAAAAGAAGTAGTGTCAAAGCAAAAACTGAGTGAAACATAAAATGTTACCAGATAAAAAGCTAACATGATATTCAAATTGGTTACCTAAGAGGTCAAAGGGGTTGTTAGGTTTCTTGCCAATGTATAAACAAAACAGAATATAACATAATAATCCCTGGAAAGTATTTTTGTAAGATAAATTGTATTTTCAATATTTTAAAAATGTCTGTTTGAATTCATGCATTAGGGTAAGTGGATGAAAACTATCCTTATTTCATTGTTGAAGAAATTGAGTTGCTACTGCTGATGTAATTGTACACTTGCATATGTGAGGTCCTGAGTTCAATTCCTAGTACTGGGGACAGGTTGGGAAGGAGGAGAAGGAGGAGGAAAAGGAAGAGGTGGAAAAGGAAAGGGGAGAGAAAGTTAGGGAGAGTGGTAAAGGTAGAAGGGAGAGAGGGAGAAAAGAAGAAAAACATTTTTAGGATTTAGGTATATAGGATTTATTTTATTCTATGTCAGATTTTAAGATTTTTATCAATTAAGTACATTTTATTCTGTAGAATAGTACAGCTGAAATTGAGATTCATGCTTTACAATCTGCTAAGATTATGGGAAAATATTTATATTTGAATTACCTGGTAAAATAGTGTTCATCTCTGAAAAAAGTCAATATAAATCCATTATAGTAGTATTCTTTTGTGTACTTTATTAATGTGGAATTTTTAAATATTAATGTTTTAAATTCAGTGATTATTTATTCCAAAATAAGGTCTCTATTTTACACTGAGTTCAGCGTCTTTTTGTAGATGCAAGTTGAGGTTATCTTATTTCTGTTAAATATGGCTTTGAAGGGAATGGCTGAGATAGGCCAATGCTAACATAACATTTATTTAATTGTGAGTCTCTGTAAGTTGCTTCCTTTGATGTAGCCAGGGTGATTGTAATAGTATTTGATTTTTAAAATTTCATTTTAAGGTGGAAGTGAAAGCTGTCCCTGTTTCCCAGAAAAAATCATCTTTACAACAAGAACAAGGAAAGAAACCTCAAAGGATTCCTGGTAGTCCTGCAGTAACAGCAACATCTTCTAACACTGATTTGACTTTTGGTGGGCTGGCATCACCAAAGTTGGATGTTTCCTATGAGCCAATGATAGTGAAGGAGGCTCGATATATTGCCATAACAATGATGAAGGTAATTTTGATTTTTACTTATCAGAAAAATGTTTTCACAACTTACTTAACAAACGTTTCTTTGATTCAAGTACAGATACAGATTACAGCTCTAGAGAACTGGTGATCCTTGTAAAATTTATAGCCTATTCTTAAAGATGATGTTATCTTCTGCCAGAGAGGACTTTCATTTGTTTTTGGTAAGCTTTTAAAGGAGATCACCCGTTCTAGAACACATTAATCTAATCAGAGATGAAGGTGATTTGAAACTGGGTTTCAGCTTTGTGCAGTGGCAGTAGTGTAGCCAATGAGTTTTATCCAAGGCATGGTTATTGCTAATTAAAGAGACTTCCACATTTTTGACTACCGATAAGGAAGATAGTTGAGAGAATGGAAAAAATAGATACTTGAGAGATAAAAGAGGGTATCTAAATCTCAGGATGGAGGACTGAAAGTAGACCCTCCTAGTCCTTAGGAGAAGAAAAAGAAAATGATTACTACAGATGCAGATTAATATGGTAAATGTATAAATAGTAAAGCTAATGGAACCATTTAAAATAATAATTTCGTATTTTAAGTTAGAGGCAGGAGTGATGAATCTTAGGATAAGATTTTGAAAGAAGAAAAAATAGTCATTGTGAAGAATGAAGAAGACTAATCAGAAAAGATTTATCAGACCTCCTTGAGTGGGTTGAAATTGGGTACCATGTGTTAATGGAGCAATATGAGTCATATAAACATGTAAACAATAATCATTTGGATTGATCTAGCATTGAATTATGCCATATAGTTCAACCAAAAAACAGTGAGACAAGAGAGTTCAGCATATGGTGGCTAAACAGAAAACAGCAGAACGTCAGTAGGTTTGGAAAGGAAGATGTAAGAAAATTCAGAGAGGGAAAGGGGAGGAAAGAGGTGAGAGACTAGAAGCCTTAAGAATAGCTATAGTAGGGGATAATGAGGTAGAAAACTAGCAACCTGATTTCAAGAGGATAATTCTAAGTAAGGTCACAGGTGTGTGGCATTTATTTCAGCTTTTATTTATAGGGCTTAGTTTCTAGTCTCCCTGATCTTTCTTGTTTCCTGTGAACATACTTAAGTTTGTATAATTTCTTTTAAAAATCTAATTACCAGAACTAGGGGCAGGATTTCAAGAATGTTCTAAGAGGCACAAGGTAAGAGCAGTTACAGAATCCCATTTCCAGCTGTCTCTTCTATATGTTCATTCATACTGCAGGGAAACAGATTTTCCTATATCAATTATTCAGAGATACTGTGTAATTAAATATTGTGGAGTATGGAAAATGAGATATGATTTCTTCTCTCACTGATAAATTTAATAGTATGTATTTGAGGGAAAGTGGGTCGGTAGAAAACACTTTGTATTTGGTATCCAGAAACCTAGATTTTCCAGCTATTAATTCCTTTTCCAAAACTCAACCTTAAATTGTACTTTTCTTGTGTACAATGTTTGAATAGATAAAAGAAGCTACAAATTTCTAAATCACATTCATAAAGATAGAAAGGGAGAAAGAAGGAAGGGACTTTATGAGCAGATGTGCTTTGCTTTATAAACAAAAATTGTAAACAAAAGTTAGAAGTGGATGAGGTGTTGTAGGTCTTGCTCTGAAATAATGATTAATTTGGTAATATTGCAAACATACAAAAATGTCAAGAATAATGTGCCAAGTTTCATATACCTACAGCCCATTTTTGTCTTTACATTTTATCACAATTATTTTAGTTTTTTGCTATTTTTATTAAGAAACAGATTTTTACAGATACAGTGAATCAGTATGTAAACCCTTTCCCAAATCCATTCCTACTCCTTGCTTAGAAGTAACCACTGCCTTGAAGGAAATGGTTTTCTTGCATACTCTTGCACGCATGCACGTACACACACATGCACACACACATTTTACTGAACACGTTTATTCCCAAACAGTATATTTTGTTGTTCTGTATGCTTTTCAATAATTTGTAAAATACTATCAGATTTTGCATATTTTTTTGCCAGTGTTTTTGCTTGTTTTTGCTTTTTTAACTTCAGTTTTCGTTCATTCATTTTAACTGCTTTGAAGTATTTCATTGGATACTGCTCCATAATATGTTCATTTTGCTACCAGTGGATATAGCATAAACTATTCTAAAATAAACATCCTTGTGTTTGTGTCCTTTTATGTGAGCTAGAGTTTTTCTAAGTATATATGCCTAAAAGGGCAAGCATGTCTTCAACTATATTAAATGTTAAAAAACTTACACTCCCACCAGCAGTGTCTGAAAGTGGCAGGTACTGCATGTTCTCATTTCATTTCATTTGGCTGCATGTTCTCATTTCATTTCATTTCATTTACTTTTCTATTTGTTTGTTTTGGTTTTTTTTTTAGCTCAGCTCTCACTGTACTGCTGAGGCTGTCCTCCTGGGTTCAAGCACTATTTCTCTCTCAATGTACCTCATAGCTGGAATTACAGGCATATGCCACCATGCCCAGTGGACACTTGGTTTTTACCAACCGATTTTGTTGACCATAATATGATTAATTTGTTGTTTTAATTCGTATTTTCTTAATTCCCAGTTCAGTTAAATTTTCAGTACTTACTAGCATTTAACGTTTCTTCAATGAATTAGCTTTATTCACTTTTGTTATATTTCCCTTTTGTATTGATTAGCTCTTTATATGTTATGGATACATATCCTAGTTGAGTTATGTGAATTACATGTTTACTTCTCCCAGGTGAAGGCTTTTTCTGTAGTGTCTTTGTTTTGGAGAAATGTATAATTTTAGCATACTCAAAAGATACTATGTATTTTTCTTCTAAATTTTACAAAGATTTGTTTTTTACATTTTGGTTTTTAACATCTGGAATTTATTTTTTGTAAATCATGTGGTGTAGTTAATTGAATTTTTCTTTTTCTCTTGTATGGATAGCCAGTTGTCAAAGCACCAATTAGTCAATGTTTTATTGTTCTACTATTTTTGAATATTTCTAATTTTATTGTTGTTACTGGTCTCTTTCTCAAAGGTTTATGAAAATTATTCATTTGAAGAACTGCGTTTTGCATCACCAACTCCTAAGAGGTAAGGATTATTTTATCAGAGAGAAGTTAAAATATGTGTTTTACATTGCTTGTAACTAAACTCATCATCTATTCCAACTTTATTTTCTATAAGTAAATAATTTATAGCATTTTTTAAATTGTAGCAGTGATTTTCCATGTATAATAATGTGTAGATTTTGCTTGTAGAATGTATTTTTTCAACTGTAGTACTGCCATAATACCCATAATACTGAGATAGAGAAAGAATAGTTAGGCTCAATAAATGTATAAAATTGTTTGTCTAGGGCTGGTTAGTTTTTTCTGTTTGAATTTTTACTAGTTTTTTAATTATTCATTTCTCCTTCTCCCATGAGTTCTGGAGAGATTTCAGTGTGTGTCATATTTATATTTGGTTGCAGTCTTAATTTTCCAGCCAGCAATTAATTCTGTTAACTCCAGATGTAAGCAGATATCTGTCTGTGTTAGTATTTTATTTGTTAGCAGTACTTTTAAAAGGGGTACTTTTTTAAATGCATGGTACTTTAGAGAGATCACATTCATAGAATTTAGGAACAACTCTGAGATGAATCTGATAAAGCATTAATTACTTATAGGTCTTAATGTATTGTATATCACAAATGACTTTATTAGAAATAATAGGTTATTTTAACTTTATTCTGGTTTGTATGCAAAGTTCACTTGTAACATTCTAGAAAATTTTCTACCAAAAATGCTAAGTATTGAAAATGTATCTTTGGTAGTAGGAAAGTAACATTTTATCTTTGACTTAATTACAGTTAAAACTTTTTCACTATAGTAGAAGTATGTGATTTGTATAAAATGACTGATGTAAATAATATGAATTTATAGCTTGTTAGGAATAAAGTAACCATTTGCTAGTAAGTACATTTTCATACACTTTGGGCATTTTAAGCCTAATTGAAATAGTCTCTCATGTAAGCAGATTCATGTATTTACTTAACACTGTTGAGCATCTGCTGTGAGGAAAGTAAAATACTATATTACAGGCCCTAGGCACATTTAAGAACAGCATAGATGTGGTTCTAGCTGTCATTCTTATGGAGAAATAAACTATAAGGAAACAAAAAGTAAAAATAAGTAAGGTTATTTGATAGACAGTGTTGGGGATGGCCAAAGTAATGCATGACAGCAGAGGGCTATTTGGGGAGGTGTTATTTTACTGGAGAGTTGAGTTATTTAAAGGTTTTGAAAAGTTCGTCATAGGGAGATTAAAAAAACCTGGGGTGGTTGGAGCTTGAGTGAGGAACAGACAGAAAGATAGGCTGGAGAATAAGGAAGAGAGGGATAATGGTTGAAGGTTAGATCAGAGAGCTAGATGGGATCCTTTTTATGTATGGATTGGTAGATCATGTTGAAAAATTTGAACTTCCTTCCAAAGAAATTTATTTGGAGAATTCTAAATGGAAGAGTTATTTAGGTTAGTTTATAGTTTTTAAAAGATTATTCAGTCTGCTCTCTGAAGATGAATTATAGGGGAGCAAGAATACAGAAATGAGTTCGAGATTATTAGGTTTCTTGGACTAGGGGTGGAATGTAAGGTATGTGGACATATTGGGGATATACCTAGAAGGAACAACCAACAGGCTTTGTTGGCAAGAAGAATTAAAAATACTCATAGATTTTCTTTGGCTTCAGCTACAGTATAGTTTAGGGATTGGCCAACTTTGACCCACAGACCAAATCCAGCCTGCTACCTGTTTTCATAAAATTGTATTAGAACACAACCTCACTCATTGTGTTTATGTGCTGTTATGGCTACTCTTCCGGTACAATAGTAGAATTAAGTAATTGTGGCAAATAATTTTTGCCCTGATAGACTTAAATATTGTTATAGAAAATGTTTACTGACCCCTCATGATTTTTATGAGGATCAAGACAACATCTGAGGAGCAAGCATGTGTTCATCTGTCCTGGTTTGTTATTTAAGGTTTATGTGGGTGAGTGGGAAATAAAGAGTTTTTCTACGAATCTGTTAAAATTGGGATGCCAAGACATCTCCTCTAAGTGGAGATGGAGATGGTAGCTATACAACTGGAAGTAATTTGAAACTCATGGGAACAGTTAATTTGGGGGTCATCTATACATAGATGGTATTTTACACTGATGAATAGATGAATGGTCAACTAAAAAGATAATATAGAAAGTCAAATGAAGACCTAGACTCAGGTTCTGGAACATTCCATAAATTAAAGGTGGTCAAGGAGAGAGCCAAAAAAACAACACTAAGAATGCCCAGTAAGGTAAGAAAAGCCAGGAGAAAGTCATTGAAGCAGGAAGAAAGAAATATTTCAAAGAACTAAGAGTTACCAGCTATCAGATGCTGCTAAGAGATTGCTGAGGAGAACTGGCATTAAATTTGGAGACATCATAGTCATTGGTGACTTTGACACCAGCAACTGTAAAAAAGTGTTGGGCACAGAAGCCTAGTAACAATAAGTTGTGGGAAAGAAGTGGAAATGAAAAAAATAAGTTATTAGTGACAGGTCTTTAGATAAATTTTGGTATAAAAGAAGAAGAAATAAGAGACCTTATTGGAGAGGACTGTAATATCAAGGGTAGCTGTTTATGAAAATGGGAAATTCTAAAGTTTGTGCATATGCTAATAGAAATGATCCAGTAGAATGGGAGAAGCTAATGATGTATGAGAAAGAGCAAGGTAACTATAGGTGGAAGTGTCACAGCTCCAGTGGAAGGGCTGACTGATTAAGATCCAGAATGCTTCTTCTGTTGTAACTGGAAGAGAAGGTAAGGGAAAGTAGGTTTCATAATGTGATTGCAACTTGGGGGTTATATCTGATTTCTTCTGTTTCCTCACAGAAGAAGAAAATGAGTCATTATCAGCTGGGAGTAAGGAAGAGGGATTGGTAGAGTTTTGAACTGAGAAAGGGCTTAATTGTTTAAGAGTAGGGAAACATCTTATAGCAGGGCAGTAGGACTGCCACACAGTCTGGTAGTAAAAACAAATTAAATGTTTGCTAAACTATCATAATCATCTCAGTATTAAATCAAAAGCAAATTTTCTAATATCCATCTTATTTCTTTCCAGACCCAGTGAAAATATGCTGATACGTGTCAATAATGATGGCACTTATTGTGCAAATTGGACTCCAGGGGCAATTGGACTGTACACTATTCATGTTACCATTGATGGCATTGAAATAGGTATATTTTGTTATAAGTTACCTAGAGCAAAAAGTAGAATCATAATCATCCATCTGATCTAATTTTGCCCCTGGACTTGTATCATACACATGGATAGGTTTCACAACTTTTTCTTTGCTTCCTTTTCTTCCTTCATAATGAGTATGTAATTAGTGCATTCCTGTGATCTTAACGTTTTGTAATAGTGTGGGTGTCTGCTTAGGCATCATAGCCTTTGTGACTTCTTCCCTCCCTTCCCCAATGTGACCATTCAGATATCGTGTCTTCCCATACTGCTGTATTACACTGAGTATACCCCATATCCCACTCATGATATATCTGTCTCCCTCTTTTGACTGTGAGTGGAGACCGTATCTTTCATCTGTGGTTCTGCCAGTCTAGATCTGGCATATAATGGGTGCTTAGTAAATATTGTTGAATGCGTGAACTTTCTTTGCCATTAACTTTGAAGAGCATATTGATCTTTTGTGCATTAGTCTTAATTTTTAAACTCTCTATATAAGAGTAAAATGAAAATTAAATGTAGTATTTTTCAATGTGAATTCCTTATAGATTTGGAAAACCTAGTGTATTCTGGTCTTGCCTTAGGCGTTCATACACTCTCCATTAACATATTAGAGATTCTGAAAAGCTCTGAAGAGTCTGTTTTTGTTTAAACGTTATTATGGGACCTGCTGCCTATGAAAAAGAGGGCATTAGGGTTAAAGATAGTAGTACGGTCAGTCCTCTATCCGTGGATTCAACCAGTTGTGCACCAAAAGTACTCAAAAAAAATTGCATCTATACTGAGTAGTGCACATTTTCATCATTATTCCCTAAACAATACAACAACTGTTTTATTGCCTTTACATTGAATTAGATATTACAGTAATCTAGAAATGGTTTAAAGTAAATACTAGCAAAGTTGCAATGGGTAGGTAGAATTTTGTAGTAGTCTTATAGTAGAGTAAAAGAAACTGATTTTTATTTTTTAGAGTAAAGCTGAAGACAGATTCATATTTACTTAGAATCATTCATTTTATTCCCTACTCAGCTTCCCTACTCTTCTTCCTAACTCAGCTTTCTCCCAAATTGTCATAGACTGGGACCTTGCTTGACTAGAGAGGACAGATCGTTAGACTAACAATGATAGTAAGCTAAGATTTATTGAACATTTAATATGAGCACATTTTTCTGCATACACTTCACATTTTCAGTTGTTTAAGTCTCACAATAGTGCAGTGAGGTAGGTGCTATTACTGTTCCTAGTTCATAGATGGGAATTTTAGACATAGAGCCATACAATACTGGCAGATGTGAGAGCATCCAAGCAGTCTAGCATGAGAATTCAGCTTTTAACCACTATGCTGCACTATACTGCTTGCCTATCTATTATTCTGTCATGCGTGCTAGGCTGCTTATTAGTCATACAGGTGATTTTGGTGTGGGTAATGAGCAGTACTGTGATCTTGATGCTGTTAGATAATATTTAATAACAAGGATTTCTTTTTTACTATATTTTTAAATTTTTTCATCATTTCATGTGCTCCAACTAAAGAATGGGAAGCTTCTTTAGGGTTTTGCTAGAAACCCTGAGGAAAACCCACTAATTTGCCTTTTTGAATCTCAGGACCATTTTTCAGATATTTCCCTTTTTTCCTTTTAAATACCAGTCACTTTAAAAGGACAGAATGCAGATATTTGTTTTAAATGTTTAAAATAGACTGTGAGTGTTTATAAAGTTAAAAATCATCACTGTTTTTTCATCAAATGTTACAGTTTTCTTTTCTTACAGATGCTGGCCTCGAAGTAAAAGTAAAAGACCCACCAAAAGGGATGATTCCACCAGGGACTCAACTGGTCAAGCCAAAGGCCGAACCTCAACCAAATAAGGTTAGAGTAGAATGAAATCAGAACCTGAATCAAAGATTTTTAAACTCTTTCATTGATGTTTCAAAATTGTGATCAAACATCTAACATTTGAAACTTAATTGATTTCAGTATTTGAGTTCTAAATATCCCTAAATAAGTTTGGAGAGGGTTTCATAGTAATTTTAACATTTTGTATTATAAAAGCTGTACTTTTTAGTTTCTTTGTCTAATGCTGTAAAGGTTTATGAGTATTGAATAATTTTTGCTATTGAAAATTTGCAGTTAACACAATATCTGCTAAAATAAGTGTAAAGTTTGTAAGGTTAAATGTCTATGGTGTTAAATTTGCTAACATCTAACTAGTCCATGTAGGAATTTTGGTAAGCTGCTTGCTAAAAGGAAATACCAGTAATGGAATTTATGTCATACATTTTAAAAAGGTACCTTTTATCCTTTCTGTCATACGTGTTCAAAATTATAAAGGAAATGATAAATATATATTAATAATTTCCTACATTTTTCTAGTAACATACATTTCAATACTTAATAAAAGTTCTTTTTTGTTTTTGTCTTAAATTTATCGTTATTTGCAAAGAAAAGTAAGCTGTAAATAGTTTTGAAAACTTTCAGAATTATAGTACTTGTATACCATGTACAGGTACAAATTCCCTATGATGAATGTTATCACTGTGTATATCTAAAATGTACCATTGGGCCTGGGGACTTACCTCAGTGTTTAGAGTGCTTGCCTAGCAAGCACAAGGCCCTGAGTTCGATCCCCAGCACCAAAAATAAATAAATAAAATAAAATGTAGCATTAAAATTTTAAAAAACATTTAAAAAAAAAGAATTATAGTACTTGCAAATTGTTTCATTTTATTTCTTCCTACTTACAATATTTCTAGTCCATGTTTTTCTTCTCTCACTATATATCCTTTGCCTTTCTTAGGTTCGAAAATTTGTGGCCAAGGACAGTGCAGGGCTCCGTATCCGGAGCCACCCGTCCCTTCAGAGTGAGCAAATAGGCATAGTGAAAGTCAATGGAACAATCACTTTTATTGATGAGGTAATTCATGAAGTTCTTGGTATATACATGTTGGACAGAAATTCCCTTCATTTTTTGCACAATGATAAATTACTAAGTTTTCTCTCAGAATGTATTTTAAGCAGTTTTAGAAGTCTGCAAAAATGTTATATAGTGTTTATTGAGTTTCAAACATTTCATTTTTTTTCCTTTATCAATAAAAACATAAGTAAAATTTTATTTTGAACATAAAAAAGCTCAAACATCAGTAGTCAGAAACTTGGGTAAGTAATCACTGACAATAGTGTAGTTGTTTTTCATGATTTCTTAAAATACTGTTTTTAAATATATTTCTTGTGTTGCCTTAACTTGGAACAGTACATAGTACATTTTTCTGGTAAAACAATCAAGTACCCTCTGATTATTAAATCTAAATTTTGTGGAGGGAAGGTTTTTGTTCTTTTGGGAAACATCTGATGTACTATTTAATTAAGCTGTTTGTCTTATGTGCTTTTGCTCTTACTAAAATTGTTTTCACAGACTCTGCGAATGATCATATTGTTTAGGCATTCCTTGCTGCTTTTTTCTCCATTTTTGTCATTATTTGCCTGCTTTGTAATTTTTTGCCACTGCTAGCCCCATAGGAGTTACAGAAGGGCGTGGCTTGTTTTTGTTGCTTTTTCCCCATAGATCCACAATGATGATGGTGTGTGGCTGAGACTGAATGATGAGACAATAAAGAAGTATGTGCCTAACATGAATGGTTACACAGAAGCATGGTGCCTCTCTTTTAATCAGCATCTTGGCAAGAGCCTTCTGGTGCCTGTTGACGTAAGTAAAAAGTACTTTTAAAAAGTATCTTAGGTATACTCTTCTCTCATTAAAGAGCTTTCTTTAATTAAGGCTTTTCAGTTCTGAGGTAACCTACAACTATGTAACTTCTACTTTTAAGTGCTTGAAAGTCTTAAGGGCTTCTCGTAATGAAAGTCAGATTTGGCAAGGTGAAAGTCCTTAATGGTTATTTTGATCTGTTGCTGATAGAAGTAAATTATAACTAGGCCTACTGAATAACTTTCAAAGAGGTAGGGAATGAGATCGGTTGTATTATTTTACCTTTTTATTCACATTAGTATTTGGAATGAACTACAAACTAAACTTTAAAAATTCAGAATTACCATACATCACAAACATATATTAATGTTTGTATGTTACATTGGCATTTTGTAATTACTTTTGTGTCATGTCTAAATTTCAGTCTTTTCTTGGCTTAGATTACAATGTTACGTAAGTTAGATTTTTAGACTTGTAGTACTCCATAGTATTCTAGTTAAAGATAAATCCTACTCTCTGAGAGAACTCATTGTGCCCTTTTAGTAAATTCAGTAGGAAGGTTAAAGTCAGTGTTTATAAGAGCACTGTACAATGAAATATGGTAGTAACCCACATCTCTTTTTATAATTTATTCAGAAAATATGATTTTTCTTCCTTTCCTTTAACATGAAATGTATGTGTTCCTTATGACACTATTAATAAAAAGCAATTGGAAGTTTTTATTTAGTAAAAAACCTCAGTATGTAAATAGTTGAATTTCTCAAAAATCATTGTTTAAAGTTAGGTTATTGCATCAAGCCACTCCATATATTGTATTTTTGTTTGTTTGTTTTCCAAAGCATTGGTTTTTGGAAAAGAAAATACTATAATTTAATGTTCTTATGACTATATCCTATACTCACACATGGAGAAATATGTATTACTAATAGATGTGTGATCAAGAAAGTTTGGAGTGTTGTCTACTGCTTTACTGAGCTTAAGATGAACAATAAAAATCCTATAGTCAACATCCAAAATTTTAAATAAGTCCGATCTCATATTTTTCTTGGATTTGTGTCTGTAGTTAAAAATCAAAATAATTTTCACTCTCTGGAAAAAGAAGGCAACTCTGGAAAAGAAATAATCCTTTATCATCATAGCTAAAAGGTTGGCCTTATATGGTTAGAAACCATTTTCTATTATTGTCATTAGATATTCTTCAAGATAATGTAAAGAATATTTTAAATGAGATAACTATAAAAATCATTTCTACAAATTTTTTAAAATTTTGGTCAATTTAGACATTTGTGTGTTTTTAAGAAAATTTTCCTAAGTTCCTAATATAGCATTTTTCTAGATTACATTATCTCTGTTTATCTTCTCTGCTCCAAGCTCTTCTTCCTAATTTTTTGAACATTTGACATGTTTTTGAAAGAGAAATATTCACACAGATAAAGCAAGAAAAAAAAATAAAGCAAGAAAATAAAGGTAGAAAAGTAGAGCAGAAAGTGCTATGTGTTGAAGTTCTAGATCCTATAATGTCATTTTAGAGTGTTATTGTTCTATTATATAGCACTTTTAACCCCCATGTGAGATACAATTTGTAATAAACGTTCTCCTTAAAGACAGGAAGAAGAGTGGAGTGAGCCATGCAAGTACTTGTTAATGGTTTACACAGTGTTCTAGACTTTGAGAAATGTAGATGCAGAATATTGAAGAAAGTAAAATAAAGTACTTTTGGTATTTTCTGGCTTTTTTTTTTATGTTGAGGGATGCTGTGAGTTGTCTTTTAATATGAACAGCTCAGATTGTGTGGTATCATTAGGAAGGGTAAGATTTTTCTGGTTCCTTTTCTTAAGGGTGGTAGTGACTTGAGATCCTTGTATGTTACTAGAAAAACGCCAGTTGAATAGGGAGAAATTAAAGATGTAGATGAGAAGACTAGAGAAAAAAATGAAAGAATGGGAAGCTAAGGGCATATTTGGAAAGGTTATTTTTGTAAAGGGGGAGGGAATATATATATGGCAGTAGTTAAATTGAGAGTGAGAGGAAGGAAGGAGGGAATAAGTTAAAGGAGACCACAATTTTCTTAAACTGAAAAAATGAAACCAGCAGTTAAGAATGAAAGAGATTAGTTAAGTTAGAAGATTTAGAAGTGCAGAGGGGATTTGGAATAACGTTTTGAGAGAAACGTAAGAGGGATCTGACTAAAAATCAAGTAAAGGATTATTGGATGACTAAGAGTGAGGAGCTAATCTAGACACCCTTTCCCCTCCCCATATCCCTAAGTGTCCAGAATTAAAGAACCAGAAAAGCAAATTGTAGCCTTGGTTGGAATACTCTGGGCTTCCTTGATAGAAAAATATGAATAAATGGATTGCTGATACTAATGAAAGAGCAATTAGGTAATCCTCTGTGGAATCCAGCCTAATTTAGAATGTGAAAGAACAAAATGGAGGTTCCAAAGGACTTGGAAGTCTTAAAATCCTAGAGCAGTATATTAAATGCATTATAGTCAAAGAGCTGGAAAGATACAGACAGTTTGCATGATAAAGTAGATTTAAATTTGATTCCATAGATAGAGCAGTTTAATGAATGAGATGCTCCATTATGTTATAATGGGAGAATAGGTGAAGTACAACACCAGGGAAAGTCACTGGAATTGCCTAAGTCTAGGAACTAAGAGGCTAGACAGATGAAAGAATATCCACATGGACATGAAGACACACAGATGATGGCAACGCTGTGACGGGCACTATTAAAAATGAAAGTGAATGTATCTACCATTGGAGAAAGATCACAGAGAACAGTGGAATGGTTTTGGTATAAAAATGAGAGAACTTATAGATAACATGAAAGCTTACATTTTGGATGATGATCAAAGATGACAGAGTGGATATGATGTGGCAAAATTAACTGGCATAACAGATCTCCAGACGGATCCGCTATGAAGTTGCTTCAGTACAGGTGTTAGATGAGGACCCACGTGGAGGCCTGACTTAGGTGGGAACAGGCTTAGTTTCCCAAGGTTTTGTCTGTAGAGACTAGGGCATGCACTTATAGTATCAACCCATTTTAAATGATTACTCTGCAGGCTAACTAAACAAAGAAATAACACAGCTAAGTAATTATATCTTACTACCTCTTCTTTTACGTCTCTTATGACAGTTACTGCTGGAAAACAATTTCCATCTATTCTCCTTTCTTAGTCCATTTGTAAGTAAATCGGTAATAATCGTAGTTGCTAATATACAATGCTTCAATAGAAAAATATTAGAAATAAAAAAGGACTATTGTAGTTAATTTAAAAATATGCCAATGTATTGAAAGGTTGTCTTCATCAGTCTGTACATCTACCTTTTTAAATTTTTCCTAATTAAAACAATTTTATGTTCACATCAACATGTGTACTTTTTATTTGTACAACATGTGTACCTGAGTGAGATACTGACTCGAACTATGAAGGAGAGTGGGGAGGCCACTGAAAATTTCAACAGGATGGTTTGGTGAACTATTAAAAAACAAGGTTACCATAAATAAGTTGTAAAGTGATTTTTACAATTTTTTTTTTTTTACTGTATTTTAGAGTTCTTGTTTTCATTATAGATAGGTACTTTAGCTAAATTTTGGCCTGCCTACTGTAGGAGTAGTCCTACTTAAACACCATTACTTTACAAAGAAATATTAGTGCCCTAACTTGGTTCAAATGTGACTTTAACTGTTTTAGCACTTTAGTAATGCTCTAAAGATTAAATAGCACTAGACATTCATAGTATAACTTTTTCCAAAAAAATTTGTCAATAGGAAAAATAGGGCTAAAATAGTTAATTTTTTCTTTGTACCTTCCAGTAATACTATAGTCTTTAATTCATTAGTTGCTCATTCAACAAATATTTACTCTCCTTTTTGTATACCACACACTACGCTGGAAAGTAGATTTTAGTTGGAGAGGCACCGGAGGGGTTTAAGACAAGTAAGGTGAGGTGCTGTTCTTGCTTTTGGGGTTCTCACCACATAATATGGTAAACATACTGTATTCATTTAACTTGTGAGGAAGTTGTAGAGGACTTAATTTAGGAGGTAAGATTTGAGGTGGACTTCAAAGAAAAGTTGCCAGGAAAAAGAAGAAGATTCTAGACAGAGAATCAAATGTCCATTGTTATGAAGACATGCTGTGTCTAGGAACTGATGAATAATTGATGCAGATGAAGCAAAGAATTTGTGGAGGATGCAGATACAGTAACTACATTCATTTTTCCTCTCCCTTTCCAGGTAGCTGTTAGTCTATCTTTCTCCAGCTAATTATGAAATTTAATTTGTTCTATTCATCTTCAACCCACTTGCATTTATATACCTCTTAGTTTTGTTTTAAGCGCCTTAAGGGTAAGGACTATTAATGATCCCTTCCAACTCCAGTTTATTTCTTCCAAAATGTTAAATATTATACTGAACTTATAGTAGTCTTTGTTGATATGTAGCTTGAATTCTTTTCATTTATCATACTGCTTAAGATAATTCCTAACACAAATACAGTATACTCCTTACCATGATTGTCTCATTTAGATCTCCGAGTTACTCTCAGTGGTAAATATTATCACCACCATTTTGCAATAAAAAAAAGATAACTACTCACCTACAAACATGTGTAATAGAACTAGTGTTGGAACCCAGTTTGATGCGACTCCAAAGTCCACGCTTTTATGTTCAGTGCTCTTCACAATCTAGTGGATAAGGATAAATACAATTGCAAAAGGATAAAGTAAATATCACTGTAAAAATTTTATTACTGTAGCTATAGTTAATGAATACTTATATGAATATCCATGCAAATATGAATACTTGTAACTTTAATGATTGAATGAGGATGAATACCACAACATATTTTGAAATTAAATGAGTTACTCAAAGAAAGTATATACCTGGGGAACATTGATTTTAAATTAGATTTCTCATGATTTGGAAACTACAACATGTGGGCTACTAGAATGTTTTATACATCTTGGAAAATATAAATAAAAAATGGAAGAGCCAATTATGTTGAACTCTTTCAACATGGTGAGTGGAGTTTAGTAAAAGAGAAAGTATATATCAAGGAATGCTGGTGATACATAAGCAGAGGTGGTCTAAGAGGTCTTTATAATGTCCATATTACCTGAATCCTTGCAGAAGCAACTTGGGCCTCTGAATATCTCCTTGCATTTACAAAAATCACTTCCAATTTAGGCTGATCAGTGTTCACATACAGAAAGCATGTTGATATTCTGAAATAGGGGCACTAAAGATTTGGAGTAGAAATGAAGGGAAAGTACTGTTTTGTGGTGTCTCTTATAGTATCACTGAGATAGTTGGTAAAATTAGCAAACATTTCTTCCACTGTTAAGCTAATCTCAGCCTTTTGAAACACCTAATAATAACTGGCAGTACAGCTTTACCACATGCCTACTTTCCTGGTTTGGTTTGGATATGTGTGCATTCGTACCTGTTTTTATTCTTCATGTCCTTATTCAATACAGCATTAACGTCATTTCATTCTTTGTTAACTTTTCTTAAACGATGAGATGAATAAGCAGTTAAAATAATACTATAATAATTTATATGTATGCCATGCAACTTTTAGCCCTGTGCTAATCCAGCAGAGTGAGATAATTTTCTTTTATTTTGCAAGAGCATTCGGCATGTTTGATCATGTATTTTTACCGTGGTAATTTATTTGGTCCCTTCTCTGCCATGAAAAACATATCAGCTTAGAATTGTAATTTGGCGCTTATTAATTTATTTAGGTTTCTAGTATCTTTTCATTTTCTGATTTTTTTGACAGATGTTTTCTGCCTTTGACGTAGGATTTGAGAATAAAATTATTTAAATTATTGTGTACATATATGTCTGGGTGTGTACCATTAATCTATGAAATTATACAGTAGAAAATCTAAATTTATGTATATATTAATAACTGAGAAGTTGAGACTTCAGAGAAATTAATATTTTCCTGCATGTGCATATCGTTGGCCTAAAATATTCCTAAGTTTTCAAGGGAAAATTATTCAAATACATTAAACTCTACCTTAAAAATTGGTGAATTTTTGATATGTGATAAATGGACAAAGAATTTTCTACAACAATGGGAACTGAACCAAAAACTATCAAATTTGAATTCACATGTAATTAACATAGGCAAAATTGGCTATATTTAGCAGTTTAGTACCATGGTCAGTAGTTATGTCACTTTCAAGTATCACTGTATGATATTAACTCAGAAAACACTTAAATTTGCACATTGAAGTTAAAAGAGATATAAATTTTCCTGTCCTTCAGTCACCATATTGTTTCTATATCCCTAAATTCATATGTATTATTTTAACAAATGCTTTTCATATTGCTTTTTATTCTAGAATAATATATGCTAGAAGTAGAATATGCTAAAAATATCATGATCTTGTTTTATGTCATAAGGTCTGCACCCACTGTTCTCTGTGAAGAACACCATTGAGCACATACTCTAAAAATATTCTTATATACCTAAATGAATCTGTAAGGAGATGCCCACTCCCAAAAAAACGTCATTTCCATGTGTTTTCTAATATATTTTCACTTTACCTAAAGAGATTGAGCCCTGTTTGCTATCCGTTTTAAAATGGGAAAAGTGGATTGGTATTGGTTTCAGTTTTTGTATTTATTTGTAGGCATATTAAGTAGAAATTCATTTTTTGTTTATATGTCTTAAATTTATGTATGTATGTAGGTGCATATCTACATTCCTCTATACACATATATAAAAAGCAAAATAAAGAAGTACAGAATAGTAACTGTATTCTCATCGAAAATGAGATATAATTGATAAGGACGTCTGATGTTCTGTTCATGTTAAGTCTTAGATGATGATAGTTTTAACATTTTGCATATCCTCTTTTTTGTCCAGAATAACCATTTATTACTGTTTTTATATAACCATTAAAATAGTGCAATTGCTGCTTGCTGAAGATTTTAATTTCAAATGAGAAAAATACAGATTGACAGCATGATACAAGTATAAAAATGTGTATCATTTAAATTGTCAGGACATTTTATTTCTTTTCTGGAGTCACATTTGCTTAGAATTGATTTTTCTTTTACAAAATATTTTTGAACTTTAACGTAGATGTCCTGAATGCTCCATGCATTTCCTTTGATAAGGAAAGTAGACCCATCTTGATAAAAGATGTATAGTGTTTCTTTCTTTATGTTTTTCTTATACCTTTCAGAAACATTTCCAAATGCACTTTTTTCCATTTATAGAAGAGAAAAAAATTGAAAAATTACTCAGGTTTTTGTGTAATTTTGGTTTTTTTTCTTTTTTGTACTTTAAAGCTGGTAATTCATATATACTACATGCCATTATTCTTTATAACAGTTGCATTTTCTGTACAATATTCATCATTTGTTCTTTCTAAAACAGCAGACTGTTTTCTGTCATAAAACAAATCTGGCTTGTATTAGAATAAATACATCCTTACTTAAGGAGTTTTAAGGTTTCCTTCTTGCATAGGTTGTTGTAAGCATTAAAACAATGTCTGGCTCTTAATTTTAGTAAATGGCATGACACACTATATCCATGGAGAGCTTTGGACAAAAACCTATTTTTCAGAATTTCCTTCATGTGTGGTTTACTCAGGTGGCTTCAGTCTCCTTTTAGTAAAATAATATTTTCATGTTGATGCTAGAGTATAGAAAAATGTTGTTACTGTGAACGCATCTTCTGCAGATGATATCCTGTTCCCATTCTTTGTTGATATTTTTCTTTCTTAAACTTTGTCACTCAGAATATCTTTAATGCTAGCCAAGGAGTCAGGGATTTGGACGTATTTTCATGGACTTCCAAAGCTTTTTTCCCCCAGGTGAGTTAATTGTAAGGAGCAATCACACATTTCTCAGGTGTTTCAGCATGTACAACAAATTTTACATTCTATTTTTGAACCTTTTTTTTGGGATTAATAAAAAATTTTTCCAAAAAAATTTATATGAAGTGATACAATTGAGTTTCCCTGCTATTTTTGCCGAAGAATGTATATTAGTTCAAGTAAAAGTTTACACGAATTCAATGTTGCAATATTTAGTTTTATGACTAGCTTCTCCAACAATTACATCCAAGTTTAGCTTTTTTGGAACTAATTTATTTAGGGGTAGTAGTTTTGTGACAATATGGATCTTCTGTTTTTTTCTGCCTACTCTTTCACAATGCTTTTTTTAAATATTCATCTGAGAATGGGACGGAGATGGAAAGAGAAAAAATAATATTAAAGTTTACCAATTTGGTGTATTGATGCCCAGGTCTCATGTTTCTATATTGAATAAAAGTGTATTTTAGGATAGCTTGAGAGTAACAGGAATAGTGATTTTATGTCTATCAGCTATTTTTATACTATTTAGTAGAAAATACTGGATAAACTTTTATGTTTAATTTATACAGCATCATTAACTTTTCAATAAAATATTAACTACTTTAATAAAGTTCTCATACATTGCCTTTCAGTGAATAGTTTGTAATCATTTAATTTTGGCAAGATTATCTCTCAATATTACCCTAAATGATCAGAACTTGAAATTATTAAAACTAAATGCTCTGGGGTTATCATTAAATTCTAGTAAAATTATTGTTTAGCTAAATTTATGCACAGTTACTGTTACTGTGATGTATTTACTGAAATTGATCATTTGCAAATAGAAATTTTTAAATGTTTACTGAAAACCTTATGAGCATAGTATCAATATTTAAGTTTAGATCTGACATTCAATTTTTATTTTGGTTTCTTTATATTTTATATAATTGTGTGTATATACAAATTTTATAAATATACATGCATGAGTATATGAAAGGCATATTTTAGGTTTATTTTTAATTGTAAATCTAGTGTTTTTCAGGTTATTAAATTCTCATTTCTAATGAATTGTTGATATAAAGAATATTGGTTCATACAGTATAATAATTAAAGTAAAATGTAAATTGTCCATAGTACATATTTATATAGGTAAAATTTAATTATGTATTACCAAAATAAGATTTACAAACTATCATGTGAAGGTTAATAGTGGGTTTTAAGTTTTCCCTAACTATATATTGAATTAACAAAGCACATAAGAATTTTGAATCCACATTTTTTTCCCTTGGCCTGGGAATTGAACCCTGAGCCTTTGTACCAATCTATATCCCCAGCCTTTTTTTCTTTTTATTTTGAGACAGGGTCTCATTAATTTGCTAAATTACTCAGGCTGGGCTCAAACTTGAGATTTTTCTGCCTCAGCCTCCCAGAGTACTGGGATTACAGCTATGTGCCATCATTCCCAATTGAATCTATGTACTTTTAGCCTCAGAACTGTATTTTTAATATATCACTATGTATATGGATATATATAGATATGTATTTTTATCTTTATTCATAACATTTAATATTAATTTAACCTATTTTTTGAGTGCCCCTTTATGATTTTCTTTTATTCTATTTGAATATAGTTCTCAGAGTCCTTATTACTATATTGAAAAGTGCAGTTTTAAATTTGTTTAAAGGTGTAATAATGACAGTGAAAGAACTGTAAGTGTGGAGCTTTTATTTACATTTAGTAGGGAAAAATAAAGTATATTGTGGTTAACTTTTTTTTAACAAGGAAACAATTCATCACAACATTCAGATTCAACAGAAAATGTAAAACAAGTTCTTTGATTTTAGCAGTGACTCTTTTTAATCACATAAATCCAAATAAATTTTATGTACTTTAAAATACATGTTTGGTGCTAATCTCTCCTCTACAAAAATGTATATTTTTTCTGTTTACTGTAGCATTAATGTATTATTTTATGTGTTCTAGCCCATATGAAAACACATTTTCATTTTTACTATATTAAGAAAATATAAATTGCTAAAATCTTGTAAACATTCTTATTTACAACTAGCAAATATTAACATGTGGCTATACTATCATCATTATCTCTGCTTATACACTAGTTTCCAGAGTTTTCATATCCATGTTTTATTTACAATTATTACAAAAGGAGAAGAAATTAATATATTTTGTGCATACCAACTTACAATAATGTAATAATGATTCAGAACTATTCAATTGTGATTCATACAGTAAATTACATATATTTTTCTTCTTTTAAATATTGTATTAAAAGATAACAAGGAAAAACAAGGACTCCAGTACTGTATTTCCCAGATTGTGGTAGGCAAAAGCCAGAGATCCCATTGCCCTTCTGCTGTATTTTCTCCTCTTCCTACTTATTATATATCATTCATTATTGAAAAACTGAAAGATTATTTAATGGTGGTATTGACTAATACTTCACTTATTTTTAGATATATGTTCTTTTAACTGGCATTATTGTAGACTTGCTATGAAAGCTATTAATAGGAGAGTTTTCCAAGTGATAATAGTTTATATTTTGTTCATTTTTTTCCTATTCAAATTTTCAGGAACCTAAAACTAATACTGATGACTTTTTCAAAGACATAAACTCCTGCTGCCCACAGGAAGCAACAATGCAAGAACCAGATATGCCATTCTTGCGAGGAGGGCCAGGCATGTACAAGGTAGTGAAGACGGGACCTTCAGGTCACAACATCAGAAGCTGTCCTAACCTTAGAGGTATCCCAATTGGAATGTTAGTTCTGGGAAACAAAGTCAAAGCAGTAGGAGAGGTATGGATTCTTGTAGCTTCGTGACTTCTAAGATACTAGTTTTTAATGTAACATAACCCAAGCATCTCTTCCTTCCAGAGCTTGCCATTTCGATCCAGGTTTTTAAATGTTAATGTTCTTGATCTTTACTTGTATTGGAAATACTAACATAATTTGTCTGTGCTTCTGTTCTAATAATTTTATTTTCATAATTATACTGTAAAAACTATATTAACAAATGCTTTGTATATATAAATGTTTGATATTTGCATGTACTTTTTGTTATTACACATGTACTATACTGATTATCAGCACTAAAAATGTTTTATGTGAATTGATATGGAGATGCTCTTCTATCCAAAAGGTTTCGTTTTGTTGTTCCCATTCACAAAACTTCACTGAAGTCCTGAGCAAATAAAATTATTCTTTAGGCCACAGTGGCATTTGCCTCAGCTTGAAGATGTAGTGTGTCATGCTATTTCTCAGTGTCAGGGTTATTTTCAAGATGAATTTATAGGTACTGTCAACCTCAATGATACCAAGTGTGATGTGTTAGGACATTTTAGATGCAAAAAAAAAAAAATGAGCCATGTGTTTTGGGTACCATTTAGAATTATTTATCTTTATGTTTTTAAAAAATATTATTTTAACCAGAGGTTTAAATAAGCCTTATTGATTTCTGTTTTACCTCCAGCTGTGGTCTTAATTTCAGAAACTAATCTCATGGTAGAAAAGTGTTGGAATCATTACACTGCTCAAAAACACTTAACGCTTTTTTTGGTTTTCAGCCTGAGTGAAAGAATCAAGCCAATCAATCATGCTTTTTGTTATATGCCAGGTAACCAATTCTGAAGGTACATGGGTGCAGCTGGATAAGAACAGCATGGTAGAGTTCTGTGAGAGTGATGAAGGAGAGGCATGGTCCTTAGCTAGAGACAGAGGCGGAAACCAGTACCTCCGGCATGAAGATGGCAAGTTGGCTTCAATTTGTGATTTACTTTGATTAATCTATGAAATACATAAGTTTAATGTTTGTTGTATTTTGTCTTAAAGACAGTTTTGTGTGTTTATTTTTTAAGTGAAAGTAAATCTAAAGGTTTAAAAATCTCGTATCTATCAAAATTTGTAAAATACATGAGTACAAAACGAATGCCGATGAAAGACCAAAGTTATAAGAAAATTAGAAACATAGGGCTCCATCTTTATGAAAACATGTTTTCATTTCTTTGACATGAATATATATGCTTCATTCTTCTGTGCGGTCCAGGACTGAGATTTTACTGTTTCTACCACAACTTGAAGTTCAGTTTTCAAATCACCAATTTCAGTATTTCTCCCGGCAACATCATTTGATTGAATTTTATCTCGGGGACAGGATATTGAATAAATGCGTAGCATCTTTTTGGTATTTCCTATTTTGACTTTAAGCTTTCAGTTTTGTTTTGTTGTTTTTTTTTTTTTACCATTAATCTAAGAGCAAGATTTTCTTTTTTTGTCCACTTCTTTATTCTCCTGGTGACAAAGATTTGTTTTCAAAGATCAGACAATGTCATCACTTGTATGAAGCTTTGATCCAAGTGCCAGTGCCAAGAATTCCCTCTTGTTCCCTCTGTGTTCCTCAAGAAGTGTATTCATTCACCAATAGAACAAAACTGATTGTATTACATTGAAGTTAATTTTTATTTCTCCATACCCAGATTGTGAGTCCCTTGTGGACAGGCGCAGGGTTTTTATATTTGCATTCCTAGTTCTTATACAGTTTGATACATACTAACTAGTTGCTTACAAAGTTTTATAAATACAAGTTGAATTGTAAAAATAATACAATTTTAGTGGGTGTGGTGGTACATACCTGTAGTCCCAGAATTTGGGAGCTGAGGCTCCAGGAGGAGAGCAAGACCCTTTCTCGCACCACCCCCCAAAAATACAATTTCAAGAAAATACTGTAAATAAGTAAATCATAGAGTTTTGTTTTTGTTTTTTTTTTAACCAAATCCTATATTTATAGGATAAGGTCAGATAAATAAGAAAACATTATTTATCTAAAGTTAATAAACCTAGAGAATTGTTAGCCAAGAGGTAATATGGTCATAAATATAAATAGATTCAAAATGTTTCCACAGTGACAGAGGACTTATAGGTATGCTAGCTCACTTTATGTAGATAATATAATCTTCTACTTATTGGTAGGGAAAGTAAGCTCTTGAATTTCAAATGACTTCCTGTACAGCTGGTTACATTGGAGATTAAGTCTTTAGCCAGAATCATCTTTTGCATTTTAAATTATATGCTCATTACATCATAGTGTACATTGAACACACTATGAAAATTTAATCTATCCTTTTTTTAACCAAATAAACATTTTTTAGGTAAAGATGATATGGTTGTCAATTAATCTGTTGAGATAGAATTATTTGTCTTTACATTTTGAAAAAGAAAATGCCTGTGCTTGACATAAATGAGGCATTTCCAAAATGTTCTCATTTACTGTTTACTTAGTATATTTACTATAAATTCATAAATTTTTAAAGGTTCTCTTTTTTGTAGGCATATTCAGATATAAATGAAAATCCCTAAAGTCAGGCAACTTTATAAAGAAGCTATGTAATTAAATAATAAAAAGAATAGATGACTCTCCAAAGACCTTTGTGACTTTTTTTTTTTTTTGGAGATAAGATCTTGCTGTGTAGTTCAGGCTGGCCTTGAACTCACAGTAATCTTCCTGCCTCAGCCTCCTGAGTACTGGGATTACAGATGTGCACCACCATGCCAGCTGTAGTCTAATTTTTTAATTGGCAGTATAGCATAATGTGTAAGAGTAGACTCTGGAGTAGACTCTGGAACTGAACTACCAGGGTACTAATCTCAGCTGTGTAGCTGTTTTAGATCTGTGACCTTGGTTAATAGCTTATTTTTCTTACCTTAGTTTATGGAATGACCTCATGAGTCATAACCTCATAAATTTAATATGGAGACTGAGAAAATTACATATAAAACTAATAGATGGTAAACTTAGGTATTGTTAAACTATAAAATGCCTTGCGTAATAAGGAGCAAGTTTAACGTAGGAAATTATGTTCTCACAAGCTTAGAAGGTAAAAAGATTCTTTTAAGATAAAATGCTTCTTAAATTAGAATACCCTTTCTGGTGAGACACACACTGAAATCTAACAGAAACTTCAGAGAAGTTTTAAGTTTCCTCTCTAATCTGTTAATTCTTATTGTTTTAATATGTATCTAGATAAAGATACACATATATTTATTTGGTCATAATGTAAGTCTTAATATTTTGACATAAAACCTGAGGTGCTGGAAAGAAGTGCTGTGATGTTAGCATCTTAAAATCACTGAGTAATTGATGTGGTATACAAATAGTCTGCTTATTGGTATAAGTATGTATTTCTTATTTTTTATAAATGTGTTACACTAAATGTTTTTATTTTTCATAAATGTTTCTTACAGAAATAAGAGGATTTGGTAGTATGGTGATTTATATGAAGTATTGAGAGTAAAACAAAAGCTTTCCTCTTGTGAAAATTCTTTCTTGACTTTTCATATCAGTAGGTAAAACTTAGTAGGCGAAATTTTTATAATGATAAAAACACACTTCACTCTGAATGCTAGACCATTCTGAATGTAAAGGGGCAGGGGAGTACTATCATTTCCACTTAGAGTACTATTCCTGGGTGTTTTTCAGAAGAAATATTCTACTGCTGAAATACCTTGTACTGAAGTATATTGCCTAAGGGAGGTGCTAGAATTGGTTATTTGTAAAAGCCTAAAAATTCTGGTAAGGGGGTAGACCACATAATACCACTGGTATTATAGAATTCCAATTTGTACATAGAAAACATTTACCACACTCCTCCAGCTCCATTTTCTGTTTATAGAGAAGCTTTTTAAAAAGATACTTGGAACATTTTATTTTCATAATGTTATTTTAATATAATAAATCCTTTTTGTCTCTACTATTTATTCGACAGATTTTAGTTTGCCCTTTTTTTAACTGGCATTCATACAGCTATTTAACTGTGGCTACGTTAGTGTTTTTAATATTATGTGAGAGAGAATGTTAGAGCCACTTGATTATTTATAGGGGATGAATTGACCTATTTTATAGGATGCATCGGCCATCTGTAAACCAGACAAAGTACTTAAAATACCATTTCCTTCTAAGAATTCTGAACATTTATTGACTTCCAGGATGTGTTAATAGACTGGTTATGTGACCTGGTTTGTCATACTTTTGGAAAGGTACATTTATATAATAAGTAAAAATAAGTTAAAAGTTAAATTTTCCGTAATTTTTGCATTCATAATTTAATCAATACTGGATACTTACGTGTTTTGAAGATTTTTTTCAAGTACACATATAGAAAATCATTTTCAATTTTGTTTTGGAAATGCCCTTATGTAAATTGCTTATACCTTTAAAACTTAGTTATCCGGAAGTATTAGTATACATTCAATGATGTATGCTGCCACAAAGAGAGTAAATTGACTCCTTAAGAGTATATACCCCGTTTCTGAGTTTCACTGTGTATTTAGAAATGAAGACAAAGATTTGACATGTGCCTCACCAGTGTTAAGCTGACCTGATTGGGATTTAGACTTATCAAATCTAAATGTGAGGTTACTTTTAAATCTAACAATCATAAAATCTTGTTAATTTTCTCACTTTGTTGTATAAATGGGGACAGCACATAAGAAACTAACCTTATAGCTGTGACTTTTATTACAGAACAAGTTCTTCTGGATCAAAATTCTCAAACTCCTCCTCCAAGCCCTTTCTCAGTGCAAGCTTTTAATAAAGGGGCAAGCTGCAGTGCCCAGGGATTTGATTATGGACTTGGAAATAATAAAGGTAGGTAGTTGGGAGTAAGTGCTTTACCTATCTAACTTGAGTATTTTTTGTTAATTTTTACCTGTTTTTTTCCTTAGTTGCCCACAAATCTTTATTAGATTAAAATTTGATATTAGGAAACCAGCAGTCAGATGTTTACAAAGATGTTCTTTTTTTAAAGTATTGTTTTTAACAATTTTAGTGCAAGTTTATGGGAGTTCTTTTTTTTCTTGGGTATTCATTTTAAACTTATTGCACTCATTTAAGGGCACTCATTTTGAACTTATGTCCTAAAAATTTTGTTATTGTATCTGTTATTTTTATATTTTATCTGTTATTAGGAGAGTCCTGCTAATGAGCAACAAAGAACTTTCTTCATGATCCATTTAAAATCAAAACATTACTTTTCAGTAATGTTTTAAAGTAATATTACTTTTGAGCTTTATTAAATATGTATGATTTTTAGTAGCTAATCTGATTAACATAGGTAATTTTGAATTTTATGAAATGTCATATTAGAGTTTGATATGTGTAATGAAACCAGAAAGTTGTAAAAAGAAAAGCAGAAACCCTAAACTATTGACTTCAAAGTATGTACAGTTGTTTTAGATACATTAGTGGAAGAGAACAGCCTCATGGACAGTTCAACAATTATTTTGGAAACATTTATTACTGTAATTTATCTAAAATTACATTTATTGGTACATTCAGGCACATTCTTATTCTCTTCTATGAATCTAATCCTGACTCCTTCAAAGTCTGCCATACTGTCAGCAGGTAACATATATAGTTGAATCATGCTTAGGAAGGAGAAGGTGGTCTGCATGGAAATAATTTTAATTTAAAAGTTTATTTAAAGTAATTCACAGGGACTTGGCTTCAAGGAACAAACAAAGTGTGATCATGCCTAACTTGCAGAGAAAATGAAATTAGGAAATAATGAGGAAATTACAAAACTATATTAATGTATAAGAAATATTCAGCTTAATATAGAACTACTTTCTATTGAGTATTTTCATTACTGCACAAACCATTTTTATGAAGGAAACTCAGCTGCAAGATTTCTTTTTGACTCTCTTGATTTAGTTGCACTGCAGGATTGGGAATTACGTGTTTGCTTGCTTCTGGTGGCTCTGATTTCCATTAACTTTAACTCAGTTTCCCTATTTATGTAGGGTAAATGCTTGGTGTTTCCTTTCTGTTCCTTTCTATTGTTGTCAACTCTTAAATTCAAATCTCAGTGTTTACTTACTGCTGCCAAACTTCTATAATGATCTGTTTTAAAGCCATGTTTGGTTCAAATTGTATGCTTTCAACCTTGAAAATATCTCAGTTGTTATACAGATGACTCTCACTTTAAATCGATCTTTAAATATAATTTACTAAAACATAAAATCTGTTTTAAAAGATACAAACTTTGCTGAGAACATTTGTTGTTAAATAGAAATGAAAAGCATTACTTTTTAAAATGTGATTTTGTGACTACTCAAAAATAGTATGCACTGTTTAATAGGTTTTTGAAATATTTAGATGAATAAGAAATACTAAGAAACTTAAATTTGATGAACTATTAACCTTTATTATATTTAATAGAAGTTCTCAATTTCTTTAACTCTTTATAGTGCCTCCGTCAAGGAATTGTCTTCCAAAAATGCTTTTCTTTAAGCTAATATTTAGCAAGATGTTTGATAATTTATAAAATCTCTTCTGTAATCTATAGCATTGATTTTTCAAAAATGTGTTGCTTTTATACACAGTTCTTTCCATATAAATATATCTGTTATTGTTATTTCAGGAGTTGAAAATTTTATGTATGAAACTTTATTATATTTAGGAAACATGACTGTTTTCCAGTGTTCATATCATCTAGTTTGAATATGTGGCTTTTCCTTCTCTGTGTCATTTAAATTATTTAATGCCCAAATAACTCACAAATGAGTTATTTAATTATATTAATTCATATCTTTAAAATTTTTTTAACATCTTTGTATTGAAATTGTAAGGAAAATGTCAATTCACATTTGAGGCACTATTCAAATTAGGTAGCTCATATTCATTTTTTTTTTTCTTTTTTTTTTGGTGCTGGGGATCGAACTCGGGTCCTTGTGCTTGCAAGGCGAGCACTTTAACCGCTGAGCTAAATCCCCAGCCTCATATTCATATTTATTATAAAACTTAGAGATTTTTATCTTGTCTATTCGTGCAAAAAGTAGTGTTTCTTGGGCAGTGATAACTTTAAAAAAGATAACATTACTATATAACCTTAATTAAATATATTGCTGAGTTAGTAACAAATTCTTGGTCCTCTGCAATTTTATAATTTTAAAGAAAAACTTAAACTATGTTTATTTCCTTCATGAGATATACTGTAAATAAGTCAGGGTGGAATTAGTCATTGTTGGGCACCATAAAGAAGACATCATTTACAGTACTTAGGTTTTCATTTATGTATGTTCAATTTTGAAACAACTTACAGATTATTCATAGATTCTTATTTCTCCCATAAATAATGGGAAATGTATGTAAATATAAATGCATTGTTTTTGTAGGTGGGTGGCTACATAAGATTCGGTGAAGTGCTTCCATGAAAAAAAAGAAAAGCAACATGCAGAATGCAAAATTTGATCCCTAATTTGAAGCTAATGATCACTAACTTCCATACATATCTGAATTGGCATAGTTTTATTTAGTGTGTAATTGATCTGAATGTCATAAAGAACCATTTACTTTGCCATTTTGGATGTTAATGAGTAACAAGTTGTAGTTTTGACTGTTTTGCCCACTGCAGGTGACCAACTGAGTGCCATACTGAATTCCATTCAGTCCCGGCCCAATCTCCCAGCTCCTTCCATCTTTGATCAAGCTGCAAAACCTCCCTCTTCCCTAGTCCACAGCCCATTTGTGTTCGGACAGCCCCTTTCCTTCCAGCAGCCTCAGCTTCAGAGTAAGTGTCAGCCTTACTTGTCTCATCAAGTATTTCTGAAGCTTTGTTCTGAGTTATCAGTCTAGTTATTGGCTCACTTGACTGGTTTCATTTAACTAGAATATCATCCTCCCACATTTTTGAAATATTTAAGGTACCTATGCTGAGATGTTCTGCAGCTAAGATGTTTATATTTAATCACACATTTTTAAATTAAGTATGGTTATTAAAATGACTTAAGATTTCTATTCTAATTCTACTCTAAGTACATACTGTAAAACGTTTTTGATTTCAAGGAAAATAAGGAAAACATTTTTTATTTCAAGTTTTTTAATATGAATCACTGTAGTGAACATCAGTTACAGAGATAACTTTCATTGCTTTACAATGAATTTTCATTACTTTGATAGCTATGAAATAGAGGTTTCCAAATTTTCTTGAGGTTTCAGTGTCTTTTTTCCATTCTATATTTATGGTTATTCTTAATATTTTACACTGACCTTTTGATTCTAGTTCAGAACTTCTAGAATTGCCCTAGCCCTTTATCCATGATAGTAATTCACATCGGTTTGGGAAATAGACCCAAACAAACTACACTTAAATGAATGTTCTTTTCTCTTAGTAACTTCTTATGTCTTCCACTTAAACATCTCAAAATAGTATAACAACAATGTGTTCCTGACATTCAGTTTCTGTGTTGGCTTCTGTATAAACAAACACATGTACAGATAGTTGACAAAAGCCTCAGATTGTACACCAGTTATTCAGATTTAAATGCATGATCTCCTTCCTTGATAAAGTATATTCACACTATAACAGCAAGGAGCCACATACAGGTTGTGGTCACAAAAGTTTGAGGTTCAGATCCGCACCAACAGAAAAGAGCCATATCGTGATTTTAAAAAGATGAAAGTAAGTTTATTATAAAAGTATGGCAGATACAAGCTTAGTCTGATAATACATTAGCACACAACAAGGCAAGGGACAGTATCAAATATGAAGAGGAATCCTCTAGGGAAGGATCTTGCATGAGACAGAGCCTTCAGCTGATGAGAGAGAAAGTGCCAACCCTGTATCTGGTTTGTTAGTTTCTTAAGTACTGTGTTCAAACAAAAGTGGCTCAGTGTCAACAGTCCTGTGCACCTGGAAGGATCATTCCCCGCCTTGGCTAGAGTCAAGAAATGGTCATTTTGGTGTGTGTGTTAACAGTTAATTCTGTACACTCCTTTCTCAGGAGATAGCCAAGGTCATTCAGCGAACACCTGCATTTCACTGACTCTTATCATTTTTAACCTTTTCCCTGACACACACCTATCTCTAAGTTATTTTTCTCCAAAAGGTTTTAATAACTGTCACTAGAGTTACTTAACAAAATGTTAGGTAGTTTTGTTTGTAACCAGAGTAATGCATAGTTAGCAAATGATGTTATTTATTGCTATATTATTTTCTTCTCGAGGAAAAGAACAAAAAAAATAAACTTTTCTAGATTTACACTGTCTGCTAAACATGTTGAATTGATGTAATTAGTTTGGACATGTAAATACTATCAATTTCTAGTTTATCATCACATCTATTCTTATATAATACTAACTGGACTGTCTCTTAAGAGAAGAATTTCAAGGAAACTGACTAGTATCGTATGTGTGAAATAGTTTTGTTTTTCCTCCCATGGTAAGCATTATTCCAGATGAAAGAAAAATGAAGCATTAATTTATTAGTTTTATGGAACAACAGACTATTTACACTTAGGTATACTAAGTTGTAGAAAGTTTTAAAAGTAAGGACAAAGGGAAAAACATAGTCAGGCTGAAAATTCATATTAGAAAATTCAAATTCATTCAGATTTAGCTTTTAAAGAGAAATTGTTCTGTTAATGCTGTCACAGCAGCAGCAAAGAACTAAGGAGTAAGGACCTTTTTGTTCCACTTAAAAGATCATTGCAATTATTCACAAAAACAAGAGTAATTATTATTATTATTTTACTAGATTTGTAAAAATACTTCAAAACAAAATATGATAATAAAATTAGTCTATTGATAACAAATTTCCAAATGACATTGTGTCGATATAATTTTATGCATATTATATGTGAATACTATTAGTACTACCACTGCTTTCTTTATTCCCAGTCTTGAGAAAAATTTGCAGTTATAGCCTAGATAGATCTCAATTACCAGTTTTCTGAGTCATTACTTTTCTATGCTCCAGCAGTGGGAAGTACTTCTCAGCAGAATGCCCCTGACATTTGGCTTCCAAATTTCAGGAAACATAAGTCATAATCTATTTAGTATAAAAATAAAGACTCTCAGCAATAGTTCTAATGTTTGGAAAATAATTTAGAATTATTTTCTTATATCATATTTGGAAAGTTAGTGGAAGTTAGTGTGGCAGAATGGTTGTCGTTGAGATACCCTGAGTAAGATATTCTTTCCAGAATTTCATTGCTATTCATCACACCAGTATTTCACCTTACCACAGAGAGGGGTTTATGCAGAAGAAGGTTTATGCCTTAGAACCTTCTAGTACTAATTAATAAAATGAAGATCATTTTTGTCTTACACTTTTGTGAAACTAAAATAAAGCATTACATGCAGATGACCATACTTACAAAATTTTGTTTATACTAATAGTCACCACTATGTGGTAAACACTTTATTTAAGTACTACTGACCACAAAGACTATGTTTTAAAATTCAGCCTTGTCTGGATAAATAATGTCAAAACCAGTCTTTAATATGTATTTTAAATTTTCATTTATAATTCTAACATCTAGGGTAGTAGCTTTGTTCAGATTATATTTCCTCTGTAGATTAACTTTTTAAGTGTTGCAATAGTTTGAATGGCAAAAAAAAAAAGATTTGGTAAATGTTATAACTCAAGTTCCCTGTTAATTAGACAAATTCTACAAAGATATACAGAAGCTGCCCATATTTTAACTTTAACATTGCTATGATCATTACTAGTAACTTGTTAGGGTTTTTTCCCCCCGGAACATAGTTATTTTACTAATACCTGGAATTTAAAATAACTGGCACATTAAATTAATTTGCTGATTCTTAAATTAGCAAAATTATTCTACATATAAATTATTTCAACTGTTACTCTAGTAAAGTAGAATAATTACAGAAGTGAAAGTTATTGATTTTCTTTGTCTTGCCATGTATGTGAGTGCATGTGTAGGGCATGAGATAACAAAGGGTGCATAGATAATTTTCCTTTACTTTTCTATAATTACTTTTTAATTGCAGAATTAGTTATATAGTTTTTTGAATTGGTAAGCATTTTGGCAATAAGATTTTAGTGGACTCTGGAGGAGAAATGATGTGCGACTGCTTTCTTTAAGAATATTACCTTCTTAAAATACTTATTTTTTAAAAAGAATGTTATACTCCATATTTTCATTATCTTTTCTCATTTTTTGAAAGTGTTGTTTTATGTCCTATTGCCCCTGATGGTACCTTACACATCTTAGGCATTCAAGAAACATTTATTGACTATAGATAGTAACGAAGACTATCACTATTTCAATTTAAGATCGTGTGTTTCTCACAAACTAGTGATGGATATTTCAATATTTACTTGGAGTACATCTTCAAAGGAGAGAGTATTTCATTCTCTAAATTATTAAATTAATAATTGAAACCAACTATACTGCGATAGTATGATAACTAATGATTCTGAATTTACCCTGCTATTATTCTAAGCAAGGTATTCCAACAGAAAAACTATCTAAATAACTAGAATTTTATTACTTAATACTGCCAAGAGGTGAAATGGATTACCTTTTTTGGGGGTAGAAAAAATGATAAAGTTCAAGACAATTTAGTGTTCACCCAGAGATTTTTAAACATGTACAACATATGTCAAAATATGAAGTACTTTTAAGTCCAGATATGATAATTCTAAATTACTTTTCAGTAAGAGTTTTTCTTTTATGCTTATATCTCCCATTCTTAAATAGGACCAAAAAATGTTAAATGGAAAGAAAAAGTCCATGCATTATCTGTATGAATTTTTATTTACATATAGAATAGCTAACATATCAAGGCACAGTTGATTAACTTCCTTTGTAGAGATGTAGTCATAAAAGATATTCAGCTCAAGTTTTCCCTAAAGCTGCTTATTAAATTTAATTAAATTACATGCATATCCGTGGTTAAGCAGTACAATTCATAATAGCAAAATTTAGGAAGCAGCCTATATATCCATCGGCATGGATAAAGAAAAGGTGGTGTTTACATACAATAGAGTACTACTGTGCCACAAAGAAGGATAAACTTGAGTCATTTGTAGGAAAATGGATGCACCTTGAGAACATGATGTTAAGGGACGTAAATCACAGATACAAGTTTGAATATCTTATGGTTTGTCTTACACAAGAAGCCCACTATACAAATGAAGTGCAAAATAAAAGACAGACAATAGGAAAAAAGAGAGAGAAATGTTAGTATAATCCAGCATGAACAAGGTATCTAAAAGTATACCTTGATTTAGTGTAATTGTATTATGTGTTTTTATATTTTTGGCCTGTTGGTCTGACTGCTAATCTGTATTTATGATAATTAACTTGGTAAGGACTTATAAAATAAATAAATAAATTAGACTGTATTCAGATGTTTATAATGTATGTCACCATATAAACCAGGTTTTGTTGGTAAGAATTTCAGACCATTTCTGTCCTGGATTATAATCATAACACATCATTTCTCATTCCTTGTTTGTTTGTCTGTTTGTTTGTTTGTCTGTTGTCTGCTATAAAGAAATGTGATTAGAGCACTTAGTTTAAGAAGGAGACCTGTGTTGTGTTCTAATTCAATCTAGTTCTGCTTTCTACTAACTTTGTGATATCAATCTGCTAAGATGGTTTTCAGCTCCTAAAGAAAAATTGTGTGATGATTTTCAACAAAAATTTTAGGAAATAAGGTCAGCCTTTATTCAAATACTCAAGTTCAGAAAAAAAAAATATATATACACACACACACACATACACACACACACACGAGCCTGTAGCAGTGATGGCAACCCTTCTAGAGCTTTCAGTGATACAAACAGCCAATGTAGCACATGTGCCATAGGGTCACCACCACTGGACTAATGAATCTGTCCCAATTACCAATATATTTCTTTTAGTTTTGGCTGTAACATCTCTCACATCTTTACAAATCCTTATTTGAGTCCTCGCCCTCAATTTATATGTACTCAGCAGACCCACCTTCTCTCTGGTTTTTCCATGACCCTTCACCTTATGCTAGGAATTGAAACCAAAGAGAATGCTGAGGTTGTTTATAATGTGTTATGTCTGTCCTAGTGTATTTGTTTAGTTTCATTCTCCTGACTAGATTTGGCCTTTTATGTCTCCCTTTTTCCCCACCTTCTCTTTAGCAGATGTTTATTGTACCATCTGTCTTTCTTAAAATGAATTATTTATTCTTTAATTTATTTGCTCACTTTTGTTAAATATCAACTTTATGCTACATTATAGGCAGCAACAAAATAAAGAACATATACATATTGTGTACATGTATTGAAATATCACACTGAACCCCACTAATATGTATAATTCATTTTAATCAAATTTTTAAATTTAATAAAAAAGATAGGATTCATAATAATTAATCGGCACAGGAGGGTATAGGGAAGGAGGTGAAAGGAGCATTCCAACTATGAGAATAAGATGAGAAGTTACAGTGATCCACTGAATCAGCAAATATTTATTGAGCATCACCTACATGCCAGGTACTATACTAAGTACTAGTCATGTAAGGATGCCAATTTGGGAGACTTTTTTATTAATCCGAGTGAGAAATTATGGTAACTTTCCCAGAGAAGTAGCCACAGAGATGGCAGCAAATCATAGAATGCTGAACATACTTAGAAAAGGAATCACTGAGGTTTGCTTATGCTAAACAAGCAGTGAGAAGAAGGGTGACTGGAGGATTTTTGTTTAGACATTTGGATGAGTATTGTTTCTGTTCACTATGAAAGCTTCAGGAGAACCAGGTTTGGTGGGCAGTAACAAGTGTTTATTTGGGCATCACACTGATGAGCTACTGTTGCATAACATACCCCAAAATTTATAGTTTATAACGAGTACTGTTTATTTGGCTCATATTCTGTAGTTTGGCACATCAGGCTGTGTTCACCTGAATAGTTTTTCTGGTCTTGGTACTAAATTCTTTTGTGCACCTGTAGTCATCTATATGATAGCTAGACAGCTTTGTGTTGGGAAGTTTGACTCATCATTGCTCAGGATAAAAGGGGTGATTGAGCCAAATGTCTCATCACTTAGGAGGCTAACGTGGATTTGTCTGAATGGATGTTACATGATTCTAACAAATCCTTGAGGCTTAGTATTGAAACTGACACATCATATCTGCCATTTTCTGTTGCTCAAAGCAAGACACAAGGCCATCCTGTGTTAAAAAGTAGAGAAAAAGATGCTGCATCCTGATTAGAATTGCTGCAAAGGAGCATGGATATAGCAGTAGAAATAATTGTGGTCATATTAACAAATGGTCTATCTCAGATGTCTTAAGCTTGAAGTACAGATACTGAGTTGAGATTTATTTATTATCCCAGAGTGGAGGGGAAATGTCTAGGCAAAGCTTTCGAATTGTTAGTCCTTTTGCTCACAGCAGAATACTTTGAGAGTTCTTATGTATAGGTGATACTTGAAGCTATATGGATGAATGAAAACAGCAACAAAGTAATGGTAGAAAAGAGAAGAAGCTTAAAAACTGAGCCACAGGGCACTTGAGTGTTTAGAGGTTAGAGAGAGGTGCAGAAATTGGCTGAAGAGACTAAGAATTGGCCATAGAAATAAGAGGAAAATAAGTGTGGTGTTTTGGGGTGCCATGTAAGAAAGTATTGCAAGGAGATTGTGATAAGCTGTACCAAATGGTGCTGACTGGTCAGACAAAATGATTGTGAGTAAGCCATTGGATTTAGCATCATTGAGGTCATTGATGAACTTGATAAAAGCAGCTCCAAGAGAGTGAAACACCAAAGCCTAATTAGAGTAGGTCCAAGAGAAGAAAAACAAAGAGAATCAGAGACAGTGAGTATAGAGAAATCTGTCAAAATTTGCTCACTCAAGAGAAGGAAATAGCCATTCTTTCTGGAGTGAGATGGAATCTCAGTGTTTTTTAATTTGCATCTCTCAAATGACCAGTGATGTTGAATGTTTTTCCATGTGTTTATTTGCTGTTTCTACTTCTTCACCTGAGAAGTGTCTATTCATTTCAGCTACCCATTTTTGGATTGGGTCCTTAAATTTGGGGGAGTCTGATTTTTTTTTTTTAGTTCTTTATATATTCAACATGCTAGTCTATTGTTGGAGGAACAGCTGGCAAAAATTTTTCCCTCTCTGTGGATTGTCTCTGTTGAAGGTTTTTTTTCTGCTGCGCAAAAGCTTTTTAGTAAGATTAGATCCCAGTTGTTGATTCTTTGTGATATTTCCTGGGCAATTGGGGTTTTGCTCATAAAGTCTTTACCTACACCTGTGTCTTCCAGTTCTACCTATTCTATCTTCTAGCAGATTTAGTGTTTTTGGAGGGGGGGGTGGGTTTTTTTTTGGTTTTTTTTTTTTGGTGCTGGGGATCGAACTCAGGGCCATGTGCCTGCTGGGCAGGCACTCGAACCACTGAGCTAAATCCCCAACCCCTGATTTAGTGTTGTAATATTTAGATCATCGATCCATTTTGCTTTTAGCTTAGTGCATGGGGAAAGATATGAGTCTAGTTTTAATCTTTGGCATGTGGAGAGCCAGTTTTTTCAGCACCACTTATTAAAGAGGCTTTTTTCCAGGGAGGGTGGTATGGCCCCTTTGTCAAAGATTAGGTGACTGAGAGTGTTTAGACTTATTTCTGCATCTTCTAATCTGTTCCACTGGTCCTTGGGTCTGTTTTCTTGCCAGCACCATGCTGTTTTTATTACAATAGCTTTGTAATATAATTTCAGGTCAGGAATTGTGTTGGCCCCTGCTTTCCTTTTGTTGCTCAGAATTTCTTTTGCTATTCCAGGTTTCTTCTGGTTCCACATGAATTTTAAGATTGTTTTCTCTAATTCTGTGAGGCATGCTATTGGTATTTTAATTGGGATTGCATTAAATCTGTATAACAATTTCAGAATATGGCCATTTTCGCTATATTGGTTCTTCCTACCCAAGAACAAGGTTATGGATTAAAAAATGTAGTTTTTTTATACAATGGAGTACTACTCTGCCATAAAGAACAATAAGCTTGAGATATTTCTAGGTAAATGGATGCATTTTGAGACCATACTCTTAAATGAAATAAATCAGACACACAGGTTTAAATACCACATTGTTTCTCTGGTGTGAGAAACTGAGAGTGTAAATAAAGACTAAAATGTATCGTATTGGGAAAGGGAAGCAATTGTTCGAATAGGAAGGGGAACAAGGGAGGGGAAGGGGGAAAGAACAGAGGGACAATAAAAATAAGGAATAGAAGGAAAAATGGAAATAAAGCTTTTGTAAATAAGGAGGGAAGAAGGAGTGCAGGGAGGAGAGGAATGGGAAAAGAGGCAGCAAGATATGTCTGTCCAGGTACAAATCCCCTATGATGAATGTTATCACTATGTATATCTAAAATGTACCATTGCAATAAAATTAAAAAAAGAGAAGGAAAAACTAGTGATACCAGGAGGGAAGAGGCAAGCTCTGGAGAGGTATTTGTTTTGTTTATAGAGAAAAATAAAATCAAGATTGTTTTCTAATTAGAATAATCCAGTATAGAGAAAAAAATCTTGATGCAGGAGAATGGAGAGAGTTGCTGAAACAGTGTTCTTCCATAGGAGGAGGGTGGAATCCAGCACAGAGTGGAAGGGTTGAGTCAAAGCAAAGGTGGTTTATCCGTCAGAATGGGAGAAAGTAACGTGGTACTGAGAGCTCAGCCATGTTCTCGATTTCTCTTTCTCAGTAAAATAGGAAGCAGTCATCAGCTCAGAGTTAGTGTGGAAAGAATGCATTGGTGGTTTGAAGAAAGAAAAGAAAGTATGAAATAGTAAAAGCTAACATGTGTCAAACATGTACCACATAAGACTGACTTATAAACTTTTTCACGTTCTTTAAAATTTGTGTTAGGGTTTCATCTAGTAGTTTTACTAAAACTGTAAAATTTATGCTGCTTCCTCAAGATTGAAAATTAGGCAACACAAAAAGCAAATTTGTATGCTAAAGATTTCCACTGGTTGTGAAATGCTCTTTGAAAAACCAATTCCTATCAATATTACTGAGTATTGACAAGAATAGTATTTGAAGTATTATTAAATACCTTCCCTCTTGCATACAATTATTTAAGGTAATAATTTGCATTATATTGTTCTTTCACATTTCCTATTTTCATTTAACTTTCTACTAATAATTTATTAAAGTATTGGTAATTCACAGCTTAATGGTAGCACATAATAAGAAATCAACAAATTGAATGCTAAACTTAATGCTGAGATTTACTGTTTTCTAAAATGAGTTCTGTAAGCTAAAATAAGTGTTGAGTTTTACTTCATATACTTATGACACAGTTGAAGTGCAACACTTGTAGGATTTTGTATGACTATCCATGGATAGTCAGCCCTGTATTTATAATCCTCTATGTATTGCTGACTTACAGTGGTGAAACTTTATGTTTCTAATTGTTGATTTGACACTCAAATACTTATGCCCTTTTTAAAATTCCAGAACCTGCAATTTTGTGTACTGCCACAGGTGGTGACAGGCATCTTGATCCCTCTAGTTGATGGTCTGAGCTATAAGGTCAGGGTCCTGATATTCATAACAAAACCAGTTTGTCTATGTTGAATTCAAATGAGAATGCTTTCCTTAGTAAAAAGAAAAATTATACTGTTTTATTATCCTCACTTGCTATGTAATGATTTTTAAAAGTACAGTTTATTGTGAACTCATTTTGTGACTAGAAAGTAAAGTGACCCAAGAACTTGATACTTAGGATCCAAAACAAAGAAAGCAAACTATTCATGACACATTTAAAAAAACCATATTGCTTAAAACGGGAGATTTAATATTAAATAAGCAACAGTGATTTCAAATGAGCACTAGAGAAACATCCTGATTTTTAAATTGTTTTTAACATTGTTTTCTTTAATATTTTCTTTACTATTATAATCTCTTTGATTCTCCAAAAAGAAGTGATTTTATGTAGAGTTAAGTAATTGGTGTTTCATCCATATATAGTATGGTGTTCCTAGTCAGAGCTTAATTTCTTTAGTCATTTAACAGTAATCTTTTTTTAGCCTTTATGTCAAAAGAAGTTCCTCTTATTCACTCTGAATCATACGTAGGACTCAAAACTCAGCTTTGTAATATATTGAAAAAATTTCAAGATCATTTCCCGTGAGTTTGTTCTTAAGCCTCTAACATCTTATTTTACAAGTATAAATGTAAAGCATATATTTTTTAATGGGTACTTCCAATTAGGATGATACTCTTCAAATTTCCAGTCGCCACATCCTCCTGCCAAGCCTGGGCCTCATAGATTTCAGCAACTGAGCAGTACACTGTGTCCTGGCACTGACAGTTAATTCAGTTCAGAAGCTACTACCGTTCTAATGTGTCTCTTGAAGAAGAAAACTATATCAACCTTCTAACTGATATTTTCAATGATAGGTGCAGACTATGCATTCTGTAAGATTTAGGCAGTATAAGAATTCCTTTGAAGCTCAGATGCTCAAAAATATTAAAATTTAATTTTTTTAAATTAAGATTAAGATGGTTTTTTGAATGAATGTCACTGCCTCTGTTTCTACTCTTCCTATTCTCTCTTCAGCCTACAACTTCCAAGATTTCGTTTGCATCCACAAAACCTGCTCTGATCAGTCTATGACTTTTGTCTTGGCAAATTCAGCTGTCAGTTCTCCAGTATTATTTTATTTCATCTATCAGAAGTATTTGACAGAATTGGTCTCTCTCTCTCTCTTCCTAGAAACACATTCATTTGCCTGCTGGGTAGTTCCTCTCACTGCTTATTACTAGTCACTTTTCTGTATCTTTAGCTATCCTTTATTCCCAGAATTTCCAGGGCTTTGCATAGGCCCAACTTCCTAATTGTTTGTAGCCAGTGAAGGAGTGCCACCCAACATCTGTATGTTTATGACTCCCAAATTTATCAGCACCTAATACAGACGTATTTATTCATTCTGTCTCTCCATTTACCTAAATATAGGTTCCATAAGACCAAGGACTTTTTATCATTATATCTCTCCTGCTTTGAACAATAGCCGGCATATGATATATACTCAATATATTACACTGAATGACTTTTTAAGTCATTCATCTTTAATATTGGCCATAATAATCATTCAGCAATACTTTCATATTATTCTAAGAGAAGCATATGGTATAGCTAATTTTTTATTTCAATAATATGAGTAAGAAAATTATCTCATTGCCTAAATTTATTTAAACTAAGCTAATTAATTTTAATTTCCATGACATCAATATAATGAGTTTCATTTTCAGATTCAGATAGTTTTTTTAGCTTGCCACTTTTACAAGACTATATTTTTTAAAGATTTTATTATTAAGTACTTCATTTTCTAACATTTTCCAGTAAGTTCTAAGTTTACTTTGTGTTATAAGTCATCTTATAAACAGGATTTAGTATCTCAGAAATAGGATCTATAAAACAAATATTAAATATTGTAGCTAGCACTAACTTTTTTCACTGAAGTTGACAAACATAAATGTCAATTTGAGTCCATTCTGAGATATATTAGAGAAATCCCAACAATGGTTCTACTCAGAAAACCAGATGACAATAGGTGACACTGTAAGTAACATTTCTTTATCTTCCCCAATTTATTTTTTTTATATTTTATTTTATTTTATTTTATTGGTAAATTTTCGATATACATATTGATAACATTCATCATTGGGGATTTGTACCTGTACATGATACACCTTGTTGCTTCTTTTTTTCCCATTCCCCTCCCCTCACCCCCTCCTCCCTCCCTATTTACAAAAGCTTTGTTTCCATTTTTTCCTTCCATTTCTTATTTCTATCTTCCCCAATTTAAAAACTAAGAATTTATCTACAAAACTGTAGTTATATATAAATGCCAAATTAAAGAAAACTGCGCTAAAGAAATACTAGCCTAAAAAGATATGCTCAAATTTGATTTATCAGAGATATAAGTCTTACTAACTTATAAATTAACGTATTTGGATGTATTAACACATTATTAATCTACATTAATATTTTATATCCTTTGCTTTCAATTTTACTTTTGTATAAATTTGTTGAAATCATAAACTGTTTTTAAGAGTTCATAGTTGCATACCATTTGAAATGCTTTGTTTTTGCTTGTGTTCTCTGCTAAATTTTTTTTCCATTGAATCTGTGCCGCTTCTTTGCCAATGTTTTCCACTGTAGAATCTCCATCTCGCAACCTTGCTTCTCGTGAGCGCATTTACAAAACTTTTGGTGTAGCTGGGCCTGCCTCTGCTCTCTCATCTCTGTCTCACAAACTGAAGGGTGGGTATACGTGCATCCATGGATGGGCCATTCTTAAGTGTATGAAGAACATGTCAAATAAGGAAGTTTTAGTTCACCTCCATCATTTTCATCCCATTCCATTTTTTAAATTAAAGTTTATTATTTTATTTAAAATTTTACATGTTTGAGGTAATTTAGAATGTTCTTATTCAATATCATATTACAGATTATCCTAATTAGTATGCATGTTTATTATATCTGTGAGCTAATAATATTCTTGTTTACCTTTAAATTTTTATACAATCTAAAAAAGTAAAATCAGTATGTAGAAAAGTGCTTAATTTGAGAAATTTTAAGAAATCTTTTAAAACATTATCAGAGCAAGGTGACATATGTGTAAGGCATAAAGCACATGATCTGTACAAATACAGTATTTAATGTGATAATTTAGTCTTAAACTCATTTTACTTTACATAATATAAAAATCATTTTTACCATTTTAGTTTTTTATGAGAAGCATTTTGACTATGAAAGTTTGTTAATTTTATCTTAGTTATCAAAGTGCACGCACACAGACACACACACACGCACACAGGTCTACCTTTTCTGTCTGGCATGAATCTTTATTTAGTGACTTAGTTTTAATACTTTAAATTTAGAAAAGTTTTAAATTATTGGCAATTGACAAATTTTAGAAATTTAAAAATGTCCTTTTTTCTTTACATTACTACAGATGTGTACTCAAATACTTTTGTATTAAAGTAATATGTAAAGTTTTTAAATCCTGTATTTTAAGATTTTTTAAAGATTTTCATTAATGTCTAATATATGTATTTAAGTATTACTTTTCTTTAAAGTTGAATAAACCATTTTATATGTGTCCTTTGTAAAATTGATAGTAATAATGCTATTATAGTATACTGTAACTATTTATTTCTATAAAATACATTAAATAGTATATATAACCTGATCAATATAGTATATAGAATATGTTATTATCTCTAGTAGCATATAGTATCAGGCAACCTGATATATATATAATATATATTACATATTAACGTATAGTATTACAGTGAGGTACTGTATTATAATGTGGTATGTCATAGTGTGTCATCATATAATCTGATTATTTATGATTTGCATATAAAAACTCATGAGGGTGATTTAATGAATGCAGACTTCATACTTAATAGTTAACGTATTTAGTAATATTTAATTTGTTTGAATGTACCAAATTTCTATGTTGTCTTGTATTATTATTTCTTCATTATTCCCTTAAGGTTAGAAAATTGTTGCCTATTACTACTTAAAGTTACATGTTATATAATCATTAAGCTAAATTAAATGATTAATGTAACAGTATTATGTATACTTGAAAGATTTTTAACAAAATACTTGTTTATATTTATTGGTATTTTGCCAACTACAACATGAGTTTTCAGAAATATTTACTACATGCTGCAAAACTTTTGAAAGCCATATGAAGAAGATTAAACAAAATTTAGTTAACCTATAGACTTACTTCACTTAACAAACTTAACATATTCTGTTTTAAAGTATGTGAAATATATTTTGAAATTTTTTTCAAAAGGATTTAGTTATGCTTTGAAAAATACATCTCAGGAAAAAATACTTCTGCTATTATTTATATACCTGAACTCCAACAGATACTTAATTCTCATTACTCACAGATTTTAATATTCACTCCTCCTAGAGGGATAGAAATGAGGTATACAAATGCCTATGCTTTCTAACCCTCTTTATAGTACAGACTTTTTTGCTCACATATTACAAGTGATGTTCCTAATATTTGTCAGATTCCTTGTTGGACCAACCACAGGATATTTCTATTATGAGGAAATACCCATCATTTTCAGTGCATGTACTCCTAGGATTAAATGTGTCATCACAGTGTATTCACCCTCATGCAGCAAATCTGAAGGTCAGCTGTTAGGACACATCTGGGACAGGCAGTAAATAGTCTTGTCAAGAACCCTTCTCATTAACTTAGAAATCCTAAAACAAATTATCCTTTTTAATAAATCAGAAAACTCAGTTCATACATTGGCTTTATGGAGAGGGGTGCCAAATATAAAAGATTTACAACTTCTTCGTGTATATTGTGTGTGTGTGTGTGTGTGTGTGTGTGTGTGTGTTTGTGTGTGTGTATGGTTCTGCCTTTAGAGTAAGTATGATGATAAAGATGATAGAAATGTTTCCATCCCTTAGAACAGAAAACTAATACTCCAAGCATCACATACTCAAAATTAGTGGCCAGGAATAGGCTGATGTTTAATTCTACCAAATATAATTTCTTTGTTTATAAAATTTGCTTTATCCTATTACTGGGTCAACAAGATAAAATGAGCAGCAACTTCTTAAACTACCTTTGAATAGTTTGAGAGTACTTATTTATCAAGATCTCATCTGTTTATCTGTTCTCCCAAGACAAAATCAATATGTAAATTCCTTTTTTTGTGATCTTTTTTAACCGTTTCCCTCCAAATTTAGTGTAATCTCTTGCACTGTGTTTATTTTTGTAAAAGATCACATAGGATTGGGTATGTAACTGAATGGTAGAGTGCTTGCCTAGTATACACCACGTGTTGGGTTCAATACCATGCATTGCAAATAAAGAAGCAAAGCAGAGACCACACATATAAAGGAAACTCATGATAGAGTAATAAAGCATTACAAGAAACTGAAGATTTTATGTTCAGAATAGTTACTTTTTTTCATCCAAAGAACCAGAATAACTGGCATATTGCAGTTGAAATATTCAGTTCATTATTATGCCCTACATAGGCTGTTTGCCATACCCAATTATTTTGCTACAGGATTACTTAGTTAAGTATCCAATGGTGATGTAACAATGACTACTGTCACCTCTGCCCTGTGGCCCTGGGATCCATAATTGTAAACAGCAGATGACCAGAAATCTGAACATTTGGGAAGAGTAGAAGAAAAAAAAAAAAAGAACATAGGAATGTATTTCTCATTCAGCAAATGTTTAATGAGCACATACTATATTCCTGGAACCATTCTTTCTTTATATCACAGAAGAATAACAGATAAAAATACCTGCACTAAAGGACCGTCCATGAGCACTACTGACATGCAGATAACAAGAATGTGACTACACACACACACACACACACACACACACACACAAAGAAGAACATTTTCCTACATTGTCCAAATTTGTTTACATCCTTTTTTTCTGAGAAAGATAGACCTGAACCTATAAACAGGCAACAAATTCACCTCAATTTCCTAGCAACCTTTTTTCAGAAAACCTAAGTACTTCTAGCAAGATTTGTAGGTGGCAGGTTGGTTGGCTTTTCCAGTATTGAGAATTGAACCCACAACCTTTGTACTAAGCTACATCCCCAGCCCTTTTTTTATTTTTTATTTTGAGACAGGATCTCACTAAGTTCTTCACACTGGGCTCAAGTTTGTGGATCCTTGTGCCTCAGCAATGTAGAGTGCTGGGATTATAGGCATGCACCACAATGCCTGGCCCAGATTTGCAGATTTTCATACCAATTGAGTCACTTTGGTCAGGTTGACTTCCTCCTAACAAGTAACTAATATCACCTGCACTGAGAGTGGAAGTTTTTACTTACTTTAAGGAGGAAAAATAATTTTGAAGGTTTACTGGTGACAAAGACAGCCTACTTCTCCTACCCTAAAGAGAAGCATACAATAACAGGAAAGAGAGACACTGAGTGAAGGCCAGGATGCCAAAAACAACTAGTAGAGTGTAGAATAATCTAGTGCTTCATTAATGTTCTTTTCACTTTTTCTGTCTTTCTCCAGTCTCATTGTTGCAAGGGCTACAGTTCAGACTTAAACTACTCATTCTGAGCATCTTGTCATTATTCTTGTTTCCAAGGGCCAGGAGCTCTGAGTCTAATCAGTTAAGCTGACTGAACTTTTGCAGTACAACCTATTTGAAAATAATATACTGCCTGAATTATGTGCAATTAAATAATACCTTTAGGAGGGTATTCATGTTATTCTAAATCCAATCATTAAAATAGGGTATTTCCACAGCCACCCTTCTTAGTGTAATTGTAATTTATTTCTACACTTGAAATAATATGTATAAATCCATTTTCCTAGCTCAACAAGACATCATTACTTTAAGTACATGAGGTTTCACTCTACTGGAAATTTAGCCTGATTTCTTTATATTGAAAATACCTGTGTTTTTATAATTTTCATATTTTTAAAAAATAGTGTTTTTTTTTCCTCTTATAGTCCCTCCCCAAATTTAAATTTAATTAGTTATGGTAGGTGTGAGGTTCATATTATCACTAATAATTCATACAGGTACATAGTCTGTTCTGTATCTGTGAAAAATTTTTAGTAGTAATGGCTGTGTAGTGATACCGTAAAAATTTTATGAAAAATATTTCCCCTTTTTCATTTATTCTTAAATGTTTGTATGTGAGAAGCAATGTAAATTTTGCAGCTTCTATTTTTATTTTAGTGTTTAGTGGCTAACTTCTCAGTGTTACAGCTTATTAATAAGTTTCACTATGAAATCGACCATTCAGGTGACCGAGCAACTATCTCGACATCTTCTAGACCAGTTTCTATGTCAGGAAAATCAGAACTGTCTTCTAAACACAGCAGAGCACTTAAACCCGATGGACGCATGAGCCGGACTACTGCTGACCAGAAGAAGCCAAGGGGCACAGAAGGTTTATCTGCAAGTGAATCCCTCATGTTAAAATCTGATGCTGCAAAGCTGAGGTCAGATTCCCATAGTAGGTCACTGTCCCCCAATCATAACACCTTGCAGACACTGAAGTCTGATGGGAGGATGTCATCCAGCTTCAGAGCTGAGTCCCCAGGACCAGGTTCACGGTCATCATCTCCTAAGCCAAAGACTCTCCCAGCCAGCAGATCTAGCCCATCTGGTGCTAGTTCCCCACGCTCCTCCTCACCACAAGATAAAAGTCTACCTCAGAAAAGCACTGCTCCTGTGAAGACAAAACTTGATCCTCCGCGGGAACGTTCTAAATCAGACTCTTACACTCTTGACCCAGACACCCTCCGTAAGAAGAAAATGCCTCTCACAGAACCTTTGAGGGGGCGATCCACATCACCCAAACCAAAATCAGTACCAAAGGACCCTAAAGACTCCCCTGGGTCTGAAAACAGAGCACCTTCTCCCCATGTAGTACAGGAAAACCTTCACAGTGAAGTGGTTGAAGTCTGCACATCAAGTACTTTAAAAACAAATAGTCTAACAGATAGCACCTGTGATGAAAGTAGTGAATTTAAGAGCGTGGATGAAGGTTCAAATAAAGTTCATTTCAGCATAGGAAAAGCACCACTGAAAGATGAACAGGAAGTGAGAGCATCCCCCAAAATAAGTCGAAAATGTGCTAATAGACATGCCAGGCCCAAAAAAGAAAAATCGTGTTTTCTTTTCAAAGGCGATGGATCCAAACCTTTAGAGCCAGCCAAGCAAGCCATGTCTCCTTCAGTGGCTGAGTGTGCTAGAGCAGTCTTTGCTGCTTTCCTGTGGCATGAAGGCATAGTACATGATGCAATGGCTTGTTCTTCTTTCCTAAAGTTTAATCCTGAGCTTTCCAAAGAACATGCTCCTATAAGGAGTAGTTTGAATAGCCAACAACCCACAGAGGAAAAGGAAACGAAGTTAAAAAATAGACATTCATTGGAAATATCATCTGCACTGAATATGTTTAATATTGCACCTCATGGACCAGATATATCTAAGATGGGTAGCATCAACAAAAATAAAGTGCTGTCTATGCTTAAGGAGCCACCTCTACATGAAAAATGTGAGGATGGAAAAACTGAAGCCACTTTTGAAATGTCCATGCATCACACAATGAAGTCTAAGTCTCCTCTTCCCTTAACTTTACAACACTTAGTGGCCTTTTGGGAAGATATCTCTTTAGCTACTATCAAAGCAGCATCCCAGAATATGATTTTCCCAAGTCCCGGTTCCTGTGCTGTTCTTAAAAAAAAAGAGTGCGAGAAAGAGAATAAGAAGGCCAAAAAGGAAAAAAAGAAAAAAGAAAAGACAGAAGTTAGGCCTAGGGGCAATTTGTTTGGTGAAATGGCCCAGCTGGCAGTAGGAGGACCAGAGAAAGACACCATCTGTGAGCTATGTGGCGAATCACATCCGTACCCCGTGACCTATCACATGAGACAAGCTCACCCAGGTAAAAGACATCGCTAAAGATAAGCATGTAAATACAGTACTGTTTCAATGAACTAGGTCACCTGGTCTGTGAATTATGTCAATTAGGGAAGCTGTTGTCCAAAATTTTTAGTATCCATTATCAGTATTAGCTTTTGTGAAAAATGGGTGGAGAAATTCTAGTTGTATAGTGGTAAGGGAATTTAGGATTATTTCATTCTAATATACCACATTTTGAAATACTATTTAGTTTTTTAGATATTTTGTGTTACCCAAAGAATGCCATGAAGATTTCACACAGTACTAATAATGGCATGTCTAAATAAAGGGCAAGTCCCAATATTTGCCATATTAGGCTCCCTTAAGTGTGGTGTTTTCCTCTTCAAAATTGCAAATTATTTCTTTGGATATTTCCATATGGAAATATTATCAATAGTTTTATTAGATGACTGCACTTAAGGTAAATGTAAGGGTTTCTATAACATTGATATTCCAAAATTCACCTAATACAAGTATGGTTAATTTTTTTTCTTTTTCTACATATTGCCCCTCAAATGTTTTAGAAATGTGTGATTCTTGAAAACTTATTTGTGAAGAATATTTTATGCTTGTTTTGTCTGTTTTTATTGGCATTCTTCCATTAATCTAAAGATATCCACATCTTATATTTAATCTTCTTACCTAGAAATAAAATATCTCTCATATTTTGGACATCATTTGTTTCATGGTCAAGCATGCTATTTTTCTGATATAGTTAGTATCTGATACTTTTTAAGATATTATCTTTAGTATTTTGCTCACTTAGAGAAGATAAATCTGTTTTTAATGTATAAATAGTAAAGCTCAAACTATTAAAGACACTTGAAAGTCTTACCTATTTTTACTATATTTCAAGGTTGTGGCCGGTATGCTGGTGGACAGGGTTATAATAGCATCGGTCACTTTTGTGGAGGATGGGCTGGTAACTGTGGTGATGGTGGCATAGGAGGAAGCACTTGGTATCTGGTATGTGATCGCTGTAGAGAAAAATACCTCCGTGAAAAACAGGCTGCTGCAAGGGAGAAGGTACTTTTATTCCATTCTGGATTATACTGTTAATGATATAGATATACTTCATAAGAATCTGTTTATAATCATATTATTACATCAGTTAATTCCATATAGTTAACATTAAAGATAAGCTTTTATAACAAAAATAATATACAAATACATATTTGTACTAGGTCAGCTGTTTTTAACTTAAACATTAATGGTGTCTTAGGACACTGTAAGACAACTAACATATGGTACGTAGGTTTTATTGACAAAAGATTGTCATGTAACTATTATTAATTTGCTGCTACCCTATGCATATTCATAACTTTTACTCTTTACCTTTCTCACTTTTCACCCTTCCTCTTTTTTGTCTCCTCCCCCCATTTATCTCCTTTTTTCCTTAATATGTAATAATAGCATAGAACTCATGAAAGTTTAAAGCTTATTCCCACTAGTGTCATAACAAATCAAAGAATTTTACTGAGACTTCCCCTCTCTCTCTTGTCTCTCTGTCTCTCTCTGTCTTTCTCTGTCTCTCTCTCTCTCTTTCTCTCTCTCTCACACACACACACAAACTTACTAGTTATGATTTTTAAATTTTATTTAAATTTAACTAGTTAGGTTTTACAAATCTCCAAGGAAAGTAAAGAAATATAGTTTCTAATAGTTACAGTCAGTTCAGAAGAAATAATGAAGTGAATGCTATTAATTGTAATCGCTCTCATTATTTTAAAATACTTACACAACTTTTATTAGAAACTCTTAGTACCTAGCTTAAGAAATTAAAAATCTTAGTGTAGCTAGAAAAAGACACTTGGATTTTTTTTCTCCAGGTCAAACAGTCTAGGAGAAAGCCAATGCAAGTCAAGACCCCTCGTGCCTTGCCCACCATGGAGGCGCACCAGGTTATCAAAGCCAACGCCCTCTTCCTGCTGTCCCTCAGCAGTGCAGCTGAGCCCAGCCTTCTGTGTTACCACCCTGCAAAGCCATTCCAGTCACAGCTGCCCAGCGTGAAGGAGGGCATTTCAGAGGATCTTCCTGGGAAAATGCCTTGTCTCTACCTACAGACATTAGCTAGGTAATACAACTTTGTTGCAGTCTTTTCACTTCTTTGGATTAATAGCCACTGTTGACAGACTTATCCAAGGCAGTTTACTGTTTGATCTGCATATGTGCACTATATTAGATATTGTGTAAAGAAACCTGTAGGAACTCATTTTCTCACTCACCTTGGCTTGCACATCCCTGGTGGGATACACCATTTAAATTAGTAGGTATTTCATGGAAATACTTTGTCAATTTGTGCTATTATTAATACATGCTTTGGAAAGTAAGACTGTATCTGTTTGTTACTCTCAGACTGACTTCAATCTATTAATAGTGAAAAATGCTGAAGTGGAAGGAATCTAATGTCGTATGGAGTAGTATGTTTGTATGGAAGTTTTTAATTTGTTAAATTGTTCATTCGCTTAGCATTTAAATAATTATCAGCTGAGTACCAGCTTTGTGCTGACCCCTGAAGACATCAAGATAAATGTAATAAAATCCTGCCTTGCATGCTTACACCCTGGTGGCAAGACAGATGTGTCATTGGAACAGTTAGAATTTCATGTGAGGAGTACTGTAATAGAAGTAGGTATAGAATGCATACATACATAGGAGTACTCTAACAGGATCTTAAAGATGGAGAGTACATGAATCTTCCTAGGGAAACCAACAAAGGCTTCACAGAAGGTCTGACCCTAAAGCAAGTTTTGAAGGACAAATAGAAATTCATTAGGTAGATAATGGGAAGAAAGTGATTTCTTGCAAAGTAAGTGAAGACACAAATGAAATCTCATTATACATTTGAGGAACAACAGGCTTGTTAAAGCATTGGCTATTGGGGGAAATAGTGAAATGCTGTTCGAATTGATGACCCTGGTGATGTGGAGCTCTGTAGCTCATACTAAGCTTGGATTTTATCCTAAAGCAGAGCAAACAGTGGAAGGATGTTAAATGAAAATGTGTGAAGTGGTTTGCAGTAAAAAGGTCACCCTGTGGAATGTGGCAGCTAATTCAGAAAAATGGACAAACGGGCAAAAATAAAGATAGAGAGAAGCTTATTAATAGTATGCCATTTTCCTATATTAGACTTTGGAATTTGATGTTGCAGTCTTTATGTTCACATATTATCACTGACACTCTAAAACCGTCTTCATACTCCAAATTCAGTTTTGTTTTTATCACCTGACAAATGATTTCTAAGTACTGCATGCTGACATGGCTTGCCAACCAGTAGTTCCATTTTGGAAAGTGTTGTCCTCTTTATACAGAAGAGTTGTATGGCTTTTTAAAATGTTTATACTTACTACTGCAATAGAATGAATTTAAAAAGGAAAATGAAAATGCGAGACTGAGTACGTGTGAGACCAAGCTGAAAATTATTAGGCTTTTGAAATGCAACATATCTTTAGTATCAGTCAGACTATTCAGTAGACTAAGGTTAGCAGTTTTTGGACCAGTTTGAAAAATAAATATTCAAACTGTAAAACATGTAAAAATGCTAACACAATGTAATTATAGATTTTTGTATATTTATCTTTCTGGGGAATGGGAATCCCCTAACCCATGGAACATTTCAGATATCTAATGTTTTTCAAATCTGCCCCATGTATATATGTTTCTACCTAACAAGCAACCGCCTGTATTTTAGTAGTACATGTGAGAAATGGTATGAGCCTGCACCATAGCAGTGAGACAGGGCATGAGAAGAGAAAATGGTTATGAGAAAAGACCTGATATCATGGACCTGAGTGACTAGTGATGATTAAGGGGTAAGCCTACTACAATATGTTTTAGCCAAAGCACGAGGATGATTGGTGGGATCATTTACCAAATGGAAATGTTCTCAAAAGAAAAGAAAATCAGTTCAATTTTGAATTTGAAATGTTTTTGGTACCCGGAATATTTATGTATAAAATTATCAGACTTGTATTTCCATCTGCTTGCATCTGTGATTATTTTAATACTTCACCTTCATTTATAGATTCACATGTGTTGCTTTGCTTTTTAGAAAGGATATTAAAAAATACAGAGAATCCATATTGTCACCATAGTTTTAAAGTCTTGGGTTTGATTTAATGCAGGCATCATCACGAAAATTTTGTGGGCTATCAAGATGACAACCTATTCCAGGATGAAATGAGATATCTACGTTCAACGTCTGTACCTGCCCCCTACATATCAGTAACTCCTGATGCTAGTCCTAATGTATTTGAAGAGCCAGAGAGCAATATGAAGTCTATGCCACCAAGGTACTTTACTTCTCTCCTCCCTGTTGAATACCCAGTGTTTGCTTGAGGAAATACTTTCGACTAGAAAAGAATGCTCTGGAAGTTCTTTAATATAGTCTTCTGTTGCAGGAAAGACATTGAGTGAATGGTACAAAAAAGCATACATGTATGAATATACCTAAGCCCCTTGATGGGAGAGGCAAACTAGTTGGAAAGAAAAGACTATATGATATCATTTACTGTTACAGTTAATGAGATTAAGGAAATGTTATTTTGAGGCAGCACTGAGACATTTCTTGAGAAAAGTAGCCCTGAAAATAAATCTTAAACTTTCTCGATTACTGCTTATGATGCCCCCTCACTTAGGTGTGATAATGTCAAAGCAAAGAGCTTCTTGAAAACTGAATAGAAACATGTAACTATAATGCATAAGGAAATTGAGTACTAGTAAAAATCTTAGAAAAATGGCAAGATGAAAATGAAAGGATAGTCTCACAGTGTCAATTGAGAAGGTGATAAATGTAGTCAAAGATTTCAGTTGGTATGTGGAATTGGATTACATTGGCAATGACAATTCTGTGTAAATTACTCTTCAGGGGGTTGGTTGGTTTGTTTTTGATGTTGCTCTTGACATTTCCTCCAAGGGGTACATTGCAGCCTTTTATATATATTTAACAGTGATAAAATGTCTCTAAAGGAGATGTCTCTAAAGATTCTTACCTTTTAAGAAGAGTTAGAAACCATTTTGAGACTGGTCTGTTAATAAGTGTGATTCATTGGATTATTACTATCTTTTAGGATCAAAATTAAGTAGCATGGATTTCTAGGTAAAGATTATGAGATTAAGCTATGTAAGAGAATTTCCCATCCCAAGTAATCAATAAAATTTTTTAAAATAACAAGAAAAAAGTATTTAACAGATCCAACTACACAAGTTGCCATAAATTTTCAAAAAATAATGGCCATGAAAATAAACAGAAGATGCTGAGAAACCAAATACCTTCCAGCTTAGTGAAAAGTAGATTTAGGAGATGAATGAAAACTCAGAAAAAGGTCAAGGTAGAATTTTCTAATGTAGAAGCCCCAATATCATCTTTGGAATCATACCAGAAATTGGAAATCTTGTAGGAAATCCTATTTTTCATGGCTGCTACCACAGAATGATCTCTCTCTGGTAGAGAACATTAAATAAATTCTCATTTTATCTCTGGGAGGGGAATAAAAAAGGCGTCAAGTGTAGTGGGAAAGGAATTCTAGGAAAATCCACAAATACTTTATGAGAACAAGCTGAAGAACCTGATAGAATTGCCTTCTTTAAGCATGAGCAGAATGAAAACCAGTGTGCCATTCAAAAGTCAGATGAAAAACCCAATCTGGAAGAAAATTCATCTTAGTGAAAAGAAAAGTACTATACGTACTCTGAGTAGTGAAAAACCTGATAATGACATGAATTTAATAAAGCAAGTTCAAATATGAAAATGGGATTAAAAAAACAGGATGAAGCAAAAAGATACATTCAAGAGCTGAGAAAACAGATCAAAGACCAAATCAACACTGCTGTAAAACTTAAAATTTAATTTAAAATGTTTAGAACAGTAATTTGAATTGTTGATATAAAGGAAAGATTTCAGACTTAGAAAGTTAAAAAAAAAGACAAAGAAGATTATAGCACTTAGAAGATAACAGATATAAAAATATAGGATAATCCAACATAAGAAAAACCGATATTTTTGAAGCAGAAAACCCACCAAATATAATAGAAAGTTAAGAGCTCTGACACATATTTAAAGAAAATAAAATTTCCAAAATAAAAAAAACTAAATTAGATATAGAAATTTTTACTACAAATGACTGTAAGAAACATCTTAAATTACTGAAACTCCAAGAAAAAAATAAGTTTTCAAGTATTTAAGTACGAAAAAATAAGAGAAAAGGTTAGGCTGAATTCAGATTTTCATAGTACAACTTTGAGTGTTTCTAAAGCTCTAAAAACACCAAAACATTACTTCAGGACATTTACCCAATGTCAGTCAGACATACTAATCATATATTTGAATCAGATACAGAAAATGTCGAGACCATTTGCACATGTGGGCCCATATGATAATTGTTCTTTTAAAAACCCTTCCATCACAAAACCTATGATTAATTATGAGTTAATCAAATAATAAGAAGCATATTTTAAAAAACTATATAGTATATAGTGAAAATATAATTGTACAGAGCACATAAGGATAATTTTCACAAAGTCATAAAAAAGAAACTATAACTCAAGTATTTTACATTCGGTTGGGTTAGGATGGTCTCAAACTTACAGTAATTCAGGGATTTTAGCACCTTTGAATTGCTCTTGAAAAAAAATGTCTTGACAACTCAAGTTGTTATAAAAGATGATAAATAATGAAGAATCCATTAAATCAGTGTTTCTCAACTGAGAGTGATTTTTTTTTCCTCCCAGCTAGCATCTGGCAATGCTTAAAAACATTTTCATTTACCATAACTGAGCTAGTTCAAATGGCCTTTTAGTGAGTAGAAACCGGTGTTGTTAAACAGGACAGTCCCCACAGCAA
>PVJO010006360.1:0-89837 GCA_004026905.1 Hystrix cristata | reverse complement strand
AAATACAACAAAATTTAAAACTCCTCTCGAAGGAAAAGATGTGGAAAATTCTTTGTCATCTTTCTAAATGAATCACATTCTAATTTCACAGGAAATAGTACAATTAGAACATACTTAAATGAACGTCTGCTCTGATGTTGAAAGAATAACTGACATCGAGTTGTCCTTAAGTCCCTAAAACATAATATGGACGGAATATATATATTACACAAACACTTTTCAGCTTTTGGTGGTACAAGATTGCAGTTTCAAAAGGAAATATATTCGGGAATAAATTACAAAAACACTCCAGGCTTCTCCAAGTGTTTAGTTTCCTGATCACACAACAAGCTCTAATCCAAGTAGATTAAGAATATTCAGCCCAGCTGGAGAGGTGGAGACCAGGTTCAGGGCGGGTGGAGTGGAGAAAAGCACCAGGCAGGAGACATTTGCTCACAAGGGGCTGGAAGTCGGGCTGGAGTTACCCTGAGATCCCCGACCAAAATCTGGGCAAACGTGCCCAGGCGAGCATGACAAAAGTTTCACCAGAGAGAAGCTGCCATCGGATTGAAAACAGAACAGAAACTGTGGATGTCAAGCACTGCTGGTGAAACGTTGGTTTTCAGACTTTAACAAACGCTAACAATCATGTCTTAGGTCTTGGATGCACTACTCTAGACCTGCTTTTGGGCCTAAAATAAATTCCTGAAAAATCCACAGGTAAACAGAATTGCAAGATAACTCCTATTATGTTGGAAGGACTTAGAAAGCCACTCAGATTTCTCACAGAGAGATAAGCAAAGGAGAACATTAAATGCAATCTGTTTAAGTTCCAGCTCTCTGTCGTTAACGTATTTTGAAACATCAGCATTCTTCAGGCAAAATAATAATTCTGATCACCTTAAATCTATCATCAATAAAGTCTAGTCCAAAAGAAAAATTTCAGAACACGAGAGAAAATATAATACACCAAAAAATTTTTAGAATATGTTAATATTGACTAAAACCAGATGACCCTGATCTTGGAGCTGATCCTGATAACAAAATTTAAGATATATTTGAATATATTCAAATTACTAATGGAAAATAAGATCAAAGAATTGAAGAAAACTGTGAATATATAAATGGGCTGGCATACTCATGGTCAAAAGTTCAGACATCAGAAGTATGTTAAAATGTACAAAATAGGGCATACTGAAATATTTCATATTTATGAAGTTTAAAAATATCTCATATTAAGAAATCACATCATGGTTCGCTGGTGCCAAGGTGGGAGGGATTGATACAAAGAGCAACTAGCAGGTCGGTGATCGAAGGAAATAGTCTTTATCTCTGGTGGTTACAGCAGTGTCTCTATCAACATGCACTTAAAATGTCTGAATTTTAATTTTACCCAATATATACCTCAAAAAGTTAAGAGAATTTTGTTTGACCAACAATCTTCTAATTTTGTATTTTTTTAAAGTAATTTAATGGTACAACGTTGCCTTTAACCAATAATATCTAAAACATGATAGCAAGGCACATGCCTCATGTTTTCAACTCAGATAGTGGGACATACAAACTTAAAAAACAGCACTACTAATTCCCAGGAAGACATTTTGTATCACAGAGGCATCTGAAAATAACCTTCCTCTTTTGCTGCTATCTGTGGTTGAAAACACTTCTGGGGATGTGTGGTGTACTTAATGCAGTCAACCTGAGCAGGAACGCCCAGGTGAACCGAGTTGGTGTGGTTCTGGGTGTGGAAGATCCATCTGAAGATTCTTGCCAACAACATAAAGGAGAACACGAGCAGAAGATGGCGACCGGCTGTTTCCTGGGAGAAGCTCTGTTGAGGCTAGTTCTTCTGAAGGGAACTCGGCTGTTCTCCTCACAGAAGGAGCTCGGGGTCTTGCTGTCATCCAGGATGGCTGCTGTTTGCTTCAGGAGAGCTCTGGTCTTCATCTCCATTGTGAGCATTGTATCCTGCTTCCAGTATAGATTTCTTCAGCCTTCTAGTGCAGACACAGTTGTACACCGGACATTGCTGTGGGCTTCCAGCCCTTGAGTGGATCTTCCGGGTCTCCAGGGCATAGACAGCCGTTCTGCACTCTACCTGCCTTTGACTCGTATATGTGAATGTTGTAACTTGTACTTGTCCTGTATTGAATCTACTCTCCTGAAAACTATTGAGTCTAGAAGAGCAACTAATACAGGATGTTTAGAGAGTTAGGGTAGATGGAGGCATAACTGTAGCAAAATATACTCTTCCAACACTTAGAAAAATGTTTCCAACCAGTAATGATTAAGTTTCACAAATGTTAACCTATTTTTCTTATAATTTAAGGTAAGAGATCTCATCTGCATGTGCTAATCATTCAAACTATGCCAAAATTTTCATATATAATGATCTCTGGACGTGATAGAAAGGATCCTTACTTTTAACATTATAGTACTTGGATTTTTAATTTTCATGACTTCATAACAAAGAAAAGGATCAAATATTAATTGAAAAATTGACATCGAACATTTTATTACATATCCTGTACTTCCTGAAAGATGTTTTCTAGTCTCATGCACAAATTTGAAAATACATATTTATTTCATTTCTTAACATATTTTTAGCATATTGTGTAGGTTATTTTTTCTGGAAATTCCCTATGAATTTTGTGAAACTCAACACTCTTTCTTAAGAACATAGTGAAATTAATTTCATTATAGAAAGTAATTAAAGTGTAAGACAATGAAAAACATTTTGTGCTATGATTTTTCAAGGGACTCTTACGTTATCTATGATTTCAAGTATTGTGACCTAGCTTCTTTTTAAAACTCTTACTGAAAATTTATACTTCCAGGTAGTACAGCCTGGTTAAATCTATTTAAGCAGAAGTAAATAACATGCTTGTGGAATGTAGGTTAATTTTTTCTTAGAACTCAGAGTAAACGAAGGGGCGTCTCCTTGTCCGGCCTGTGAAGTTTGGCTCAGTCTTTCTTTGTCTCTTTCTCTGCACAGGCCTCTGGGGCAGCTAACCTAATGGATTCCACCCCACTTTCCCTCTGCGAAGGTGCCCTGGGAAGGATGACTGACAAAGAAACATCTCACTCTGGCTGGAGATTTCTGAAAATGTTTCCACATCCTGAAGTCAGGGTATCATCCTGGTTATTATTGTGCTTGAAAAGTCCAATCTTTTCTTCAGGAAACTGAACAAGGTGTTCATTATTTACTTCTTGCACATAACATGTAGTGGAAATACATGAAAGATTAATGATGTGTTGCCCTCTGGGACAGCCCTTGATCCCAGCAGGTACAATCAGAGCACCATTTCACCCGGATGTCCTGGATTTCCTGAGCTGGACACATGCATTTTCATGCGATGGCTTCAAACAGTTTTTGTTGTGGATAGAAAGCTTGGACTATTCATTCGTTTTCTTTCCTTGCTGAACACAGCAACACAGTTAATTAAAATTAAACAGACGTAAAAGAAACGAAGTTCATCTATCCTGCGTGTTATTGTCTGGTCATTCCTGAAGCAGGCTCAACCTTGAAGACATACGTCTGTTAATGACATCTGTATATCGATGGCTTTTATTGTTTTACATATGAATTTATTTTCTATCAAAGAATTTAAAGATCTAGCTATCTTACAGCAGGTAATCATCCATTAAAATCAACACAAAGAAAAAAAAAGTCAACACAAAGGTGTGTCCGCTTTCCTTTACTTCCATCATATCCCTGTTGTTGTCATATAATTTTAGGTTATATAAATATTCAGTATCTACAAATACTAATTTTTCCCCACAACTGAAGTGTGTATTGTATTTCCTTTGTCATACAATGTTGTGTTCTCCACAAGTTTGTGATATTCTGCTGCTTACAGTTTCCATCAGTAACACATTCGAACTTTAAATCAAAATAGTAGTTAGGCTTTTAATAGTAATAAATAAGAACAATTGAGGTTTCTGTTTCATGTTTTAGTGAACAGATCTGTCTGCCCCTTCAACCCTCCTCCCATCCTCTAGACTCATTTTTCCTCAAATCCTAATTTTCAGCTTTAAAATGCCACTGCTCCTCTTCTGACTTGGGAGTTCTCGTCCTGTCTTTGAGGTCATCTCTTTCCTTCTGCCCACGGCCTCTCTCCACCATGTTTAGCCCTGTGTTGGGACTTCGATGGTGACACCGGGTGATTAGTCAGTAACTGACCTGCAGGAGCCCATCTGAAGGTGCTGTTGGTTTATCTGCATCCCCAAACCATGGCTAGGTGGATGCCTTTGCTTAGAGTGAAAACGTGTCCCCCGGAAAGGGCGAGGGGCTCCTGGACGCCAAGCTGGGCTGGCCATCTGGGACACATTGGTCCTGCAGCGTGGCCTCTCTCAGAATCTTCCTATTTGTTTCAGTGAATCCAGGGCTCTGTGTGGGCATCGAGCTTCTTATCTACTTCCTCAGATACCACACTTCTGTCTGCACACCTCCTATAGCATATTTACCCTTGATTGCTTTCTCTCCCTATTTCCTCTAACGCTCTAAAAATTATCTAAAGTTTTTATCTTTTCTGAGTTTATTTTCTTACTGCATCGTTATCAGTTGTACTTTCTGAAACATGCACACACACACACAGCAATGACCAATGCCTTCTAAAGGTGCTATTTTATAATATAGTACTTTTTATAGTTATATATTTTCATTTACCTTAATGTATCAATTATAAGATTCACTATAGTGTTTTCCCCTGCTAGTTGCATAATTTTACATTCTGTTAATGATTTGGCTGATTAATTGCTGAGCGCTTTGCTTTGTTTTTCCTACTGGATGATGTCCCCACACGTGGTTGTATTAGCAGCTTTTTCATATTTAATAGTGAGGTATTACAAAGCTACAGAGAATCCATGAGGGTGCTTGGGGCTCACTGAAAACCAGACTGAATTTTAAGGTGCTGAGCAGACAGTGAACCATTTCCCTCGGGGAGTCCAGAGAGCGGGACTATCGGAGCCCTGGGGTGAAACAGAGAACAGTGTTTGTCTGGACCCTAGTGATGTGGGAGTGGAGGAGAGAGGGAGGCATGCTGGGAGCAGGAAAGGAATGATGGTATGCCTGGGAAGCAGGGGAAAGCAACCAGGGCACGGGACCACCCAGAACCTCACACATCTCCCTACATTTTCAGTATAACATATCTCTGTCCACCGAGCTTCATGGTTCTTGGTAAAATGTATATCTCGTTGAAGATCTGCCCAAAATAAAACTGAGTTCCAGCAGGAAGAAGGAAGGGGAAGTTGTGTTGCTACATAACATGAGGGTTTCGGCAGCCATTTTGTTTTCAAGGTTGAAACTATGGCCCTGCCGTCAAATGGACAGGCCCCAGGTGACCACGGTCTTCATGCTCCTCTGTGCAGTTCAGCTGGTTTCCAAACACGTGCAGTCGCTCCTGTAAGGCTTCTGGGAGCCAGTCTCTCAGGCCCAACATGTCGGTCAATACACATCTGTAACCGCTTTGTTGATGTAACTCCTTTTTCTGTGTATTTCTCTTGCTTAGCTTTGCTCACTCACAGGCCTTACTTTTATAACTTAGTGTATTATCAAAAAATCTCTGTATAATGATTTCATAGGGACTTGAAAAGGAAATAATCAGTGTGTTCATTTTTCCATGTTTAGACAAAAAATCTTTTTCTTGTTATAAATTTTCATGAGGAGCTGTATATACACTTCATAATTTTTATAATTAATATCATGAAAAATTAAATACCTCTTGTTAAATATAATGTAATAAAATTTCTGAAGTGTGCAGCTGCTTCTAATATAGAGTCCCCCCAAAAATGTATATATCAGGAAAAGAAAAATTTATATAAATAATACTAAATTTATTGAGATATCACGAGATTAACAGAAGTTACCTGTGGCCTCTACAATTACGAGAGATGCTCAAAGTGGTGGCCATGAGCTTCTGCACATTAATAAGCACGGCAGATGCGGAAGTGTGTCTATCCAAGATACTGAATGTGCATCAGTTGCTTACACGAATTTAAACGACAAGTCAGAACAAAATACTTCTTAATAATATGAACTAGTAAATCCACGTTATTTAGAGAATGTTCTATCCCAGCGATGCTTCTCCTATGTTCAGCTATGAAAGCTTGATTGTGTGGCGCCACGTGAGCCTGTCCTAGAACAGTTTTCTCTTGATTGGTAAGAGTTAGCACGGGCACCACCATGTGATTATCCGTGTGGATGCTGGTTTCATTCCATATTGTTTAGTCTGACTACGCACACTCTGTTCTATACTACTGCATCATTTTAGAAAAAAATTTGTTAGACTATGATGTTTAGAGTGCGTTTTTATTAGGAAGATGTCAAAAGCTAAAGTTTACAACTGAAAAATCATAAACACTCATTTTGGGTTATTTTACCTGAACCATTATGTTACATAAAAGGACAATTTTCAGAAAAGTAAGCAGCATTTTCTTCCTTGGTAGAGTGTTCTACAAAACCGACAAGTAGATAATTGTAGGAGCAAAGGTATTTTGGGTGGAGGGGGATCTTTCTCAATGGGAAGGGGATCTGACTGTCCAGCAGAAAGAAGTTAACCTTTATCACACTACCTAACAGTGTATTCATGGCTTTAGCTTGCTAATCAGGGAGGCGATCTCCTGGACCTCCTGTAAGGAAAGGAAATAATAATGTATTGGGGAGACACGTGAGTAGTAATTTTCTTGCAGATGGCATGTCTAACTTACTATTTTCTTCTGCATTTGTTAAAGTATGACAATAAAAATATATTGCTATAAAAAGAAGCGTTCTCTAAATCTATTGGAAGATAGAATAGGTTGAACTCTTGAAGACATAGGTGTAGGCAAAGACTTTATGAACAAATCCCCAGTTGCCCAGGAAATATCACAAAGAATCAAAAACTGGGACCTGATCTTATTAAAAAGCTTTTGCACAGCAAAAGAAACTACCAACAGAGTGAAGAGACAACCCACAGAGTGGGAAAAAATTTTTGCCAGCTATTCCTCTGACAAAGGACTAACATCTGGAATATACAAAGAACTCAAAAAAATCAGAACCCCCAAATTTAAAGACCCAATCCAGAAGTGGGCAGCAAAAATGAATAGACACTTCTCAGATGAAGAAGTAGAAACAGCAGATAGATATATGAAAAAATGTTCAACATCACTGGTCATTCGAGAGATGCAAATTAAAACAACCCGGAGATTCCACCTCACTCCACAAAGAATGGCTATTATCAACAAATCAGCCAATAACAAATGCTGGAGGGGCTGTGGAGAAAAAGGAACCCTTCTCCACTGTTGGTGGGAATGTAGACTGGTACAACCGCTATGGAAATCAGTGTGGAGATTCCTCAGGGAACTAGGACTAGAGATTCCATTTGACCCAGTTATTCCACTTCTTGGTATCTTCCCAAAAGAATTAAAATCATTATACCACAGTGATATATGCACACCCATGTTTATAGCAGCACAGTTTGTAATAGCTAAATCGTGGAAGCAGCCCAAATGCCCATCAACAGCAGAATGGATTAAGAAAATGTGTTTTTTTTTTTTTATACAATGGAGTGCTATTCTGCCATAAAGAATAATAAGCTTGAGATATTCCTAGGTAAATGGATGCATCTTGAGACCATACTCTTAAGTGAAATAAATCGGACACACATGTTTAAATACTGCATAGTTTCTCTCGTGTGAGAAACTGAAGTGTAAATAAAGACTAAAATGTATTATATTGGGAAAGGGAAGAAAATGTCCAAATGGGAAAGGGAACAAGGGAGGGGGAGAGGAACAGAGGGACAAGAGAAATAAGAAATGGAAGGAAAAAATGGAAACAAATCTTTTGTAAATAGGGAGGGAGGAGGGGATGAGCGGAGGGGAATGGGAAAAAAAGAAGCAACAAGATATGTCATGTACAGGTACAAATTCCCTATGATGAATGTTATCAATATGTACATCTAAAATGTACCATTAAAATGAAATTTAAAAAAAAGAAGTGTTCTGTGATTAAAATCATATATACCAGAACTAGTGAAAGACAAAGAAATGTAGGAAGATTTGAAAATGGAAAGATAATTGAAATAAATGTTACATCTCGATTTTAATAAATTTATGTTCAAAATTCACCTATATTTGCGCTGATCTTTTTGACAGTGCAAGCAAGAGTGAAAGAGAATAATAAAAATAAACTGAGAAAATATTCTTTTAAATAACAATGATTTTTGTTGGCTTCACTTCCACAAATTTAATATTTGTGTCAGTGCACACAATATTGTTTTTGTGTTAAAAGTATAAAGTCTTGCATTTAAGTAATTCAAATAATATATCAAAATAAAATCAGTCACGAAGTTAAGTGGGTACTTGGAAGAAGGAGCTGAACCTCACACATGAACATGTTTAGTTGTCTGTTAGGATGCATCTGTTCTTAAAACTGTCCACTTATTAACATGTAACTGGAATGAGGAAACCTAATTCTCGGAAGAAACACACACACTTCCGGGACACGTATTTGACAGATTCTTCGTGAAATAAAAGCTCTTTAATGTGAAAATATTATTAATGTTAAAGAATTATTTCCAAGAAATAATTCTTCAGCACAATGAAAAGGCATGCAGTTGGAAGGTGCTGAATATGAAAGTGCCTTTAGTAATGTCATTTAGCAATAATTATAATGGTCGATTGCCTTTTTGATATTATGGATTATACATGTCCACAAATTCTTGTCAGTTAAACTTTCTTTGAAGTTTAACAAAATGTTATCAACTTTTAGTTGCATTATGTTAGGTTGATAATGTCAAATGAAATATTCTATACTTACACTTGAAAAATATTTTCAATATTATCATCTACAAAAACACTGTAAGGAAAGTCATCATACTGAGTTTGCAGTGAGAACAAATACATTTTATTACATTCGCATATTATTTTTAAGCATCTTTCTAGTACCTAGTGGTGATATTCAATATTACTAAAATGAAATTTCTATTATATTTTTAATCTGGATATTATAATGACACCAGAAAAGGATTCTCTTGGGTTTCTACTTGAGGGGCTGCCTGTGTTATACATGAATTTATATCACTTTTGTGCACAAGTTGTGATTTTTAAATTAGAAATATGAACTATACATACTATAAATACTTGGCAAGTGTTTCAGTTTCAAGTATTACTTGGTTATTTACAGCAAGTCTTTCTAATGTGAACAAATATTAATTACACAAAATACTGTAAAAATTGGATTAAAGGCTTCAAAAATCTATTTCATTTATAAGACTTACAAGATCAAAAAAGAATTAAAAAATTAGACTCCCAAAATAAAAAACCTGGTCAAAAAATGTGCAAACAAAACAAAGAAATACAAATGACCAGTAAATATATGATGAAATGTTCAACATCACTGGCTATTCAATAAATGCAAATTAAAACAACACTGAGGTTCCATCTTACCGCAGAAAACATGACTATCATCAAGATACCAAATAATAGCAAATTCTTGGAAGACTGAGGGGCGTAAAGGAAGCTGTATATGTTTTTGATGAGAATATAAATCAGTAGAAACATTATGGAAATCAGTACGGGATTTCTCAAAACATTAAAACTAGAAATTTTCATTTCACCCAGCTATTCTCCTACTATGTATCTTCCCAAGAGTTAAAGACATTGTATTACAGTGATACATGCACACCCATGTTTATAGCAACACAATGAGCACAATGTGTAAGAGCTAAAGCTAGGAAGCAACCTATATGTTCATCAACGGATGAATGGATAAAGAAAATGTTGTGTTTATACACAATGGAGTATACGCAGTTCTGCCATGAAGGATAAATTTGAATCATTTGAAGGAAAATGGATACACCTTGAAACCATAATGTTAAGTGAAATAAATCATACACAGAAGCATAACTATTACATGATTTATCTCATCTGAGAAAACCAAAATATAAACAAAGAGCAAAATAAAAGATAGATAATAGAAAGAAGGGAGACACATCTTTCTCAGTGGGAAGGGGATCTAATGATGGAGGGCAAGAGGAATTGAGATGTGTTATGGACATGTACCAACTCCTCACAAGGAATGTAATCATTGTGTACTTCAAACATGTACTGATAAAAAGTTTTAAAAGGAAATTATCAAATATTCTCAAATATGCCAATGGATATTAATTCCAAAATTAGAGAAAGGGAGGTAGAAAAGTTGAAATGAAGTTTCTGAAGATTGGAAGGGAAAGTTCCTGTCTTGGAACCTTTTATTACTTAAGCAATTTGATTTATTTTTATTTTTTTGGACCTGGCAGGGATGAGCCCTAAGAATAAGCATTTTACCAGAAAAAGAGAAAACTTCCTAAATATTAGGGCTGAGATTTAAATCATCCAAAATTCCACATGAACAAAAGTCACTTATCTTCAGCCTAACAACAACTAGAAAAAAATGAGTTACCTTAGAGAAAATTATTATTACAAGAAAATCACAGTATTAGAAACTGTCTTCACAATTTTATTTACAATCCCTTAGCATTAGATAAAATATAATCAATAATAGAAATATGATGTCGTTAAAAACCCAGAGGTAAAAAATATCAATAAAAGTAAACCAAAAAGTATCCTGAGGCTATGAAATTCTATTAAAAATACTATCATTAAAATTTATGATAATTAAGGGCTACAATGTAGACTTTCGGCACAGAACTGGAACAGAATCTAAAACATATATTCTCAAAGGATAAAGGTAGCTCAATAAAGCCAGTGAAAATATGAGCCAATTTACATTCTTAATACCACCTTTTCCAAAAATAATCATACACATGGCCATAAAAGAAGCCTCAAAAGTAACAACCAAAAATACTGAAATAAAATCATTGACACATTTTCTGATAATAGATAGTTGAAAGTAAAAATAAATAATACAATAAAATCAATAATGATGCATAAATAAGATAAAATTTGAATCTGTAGGTGTTTGAAAGGAAAGGAGTAAAGTAACCCCAAGTAAAGTAGAAATTGTAGAGAAATGACCACAGTTGTGGCATCAAGATGAAAGAGGCCCCAGCAGATGGGACACTCAGTACAGTAAATCTCCTCTCCAAACACTGGTGGCCTAGGTGAGACCTACACAGAAGCTCTCTCAGATTACCGGAAACCCACATCCAAGTAGAGACTGTAATATATAATATCTAGTATTATTTTGCTTGGAATGATGCTGTGAAGACAATTTGTAAGATAACAAGGAAGCCTGGAAATTCCATGAAAGTATTTTTTCAGTGTTACTGACACTGGTACCTGGCCACTTAAATACACGTGAATGTATATTTTGCCAAAGGATTTAGATGCAGACAGGCGTACCTGTACCTTACTGTTTAATAGCTCAAGATAAAAACTGTGCATGTGTTTGGTCATTATTTTGTAGTATTTTACAACTTTTCTATAAATACGAAATTTTATAGAAATTTAAAAAATAAAGCTAAAAATTGAAATATTCTTTGTACTACTATTTTATATTCTGAAGTTAAATTGCATCGATGTGTGAAGGGAGTTTTACTAGTCAAATGTATACGACTACATGAAGATAATTGTGAGTCAGACATCATGAAAAACATGTTATTTTTTACATATTGATTTTAAAACATTCGATTTTGTTAGCATCTGAATTTTGGCATCAGAGAAACAATTCAGATATTGATTTTAATAATTGAATGCAGGCAAGGTAACTGTTAAAACTTCTGCCCAGACAGGCAGAAACAAATACTATATACACATATCACAAGACAGAATGAAAAAATACTATCTTTATGTACTTCCATTATTTCAAAATTGTCCTTCATTCCATTGCAATAATAAATGAATTTATATGAAAATTTATTTAATACATTTTGAAATAGAAATTTTCATAAGAAAATTTATTCTGGATTTTATTTTATAAAAAAATACTAATTCCCTACTAATATGCTGATTAATATTTGATGATAAAATCTTTTCTAGTCCTTGATAAACTATAACTCTATTTGACTCTTTCTGTTGTTTTGACAGGAAAGGATAATATATTGTTTCAAGCTCAGCTTTCAGAGGAAAGTATTTTTAAAAGACAGTCCATGATAAAGTCACTTTATTACCATGCTTATGCACCGTGGGGGAGGTTGATGTAAAGGGACTGATCGCAGCTAAAGTTCTGTGTCCTTTTGTTTGGGGAGGACAAGGATGTGGCAAATATGTCACATTTTTCCTTTGCAGAAGTTTTGCTCTAGAGCCTGGGTGTGGTGATGGCGCCTCCAAGCCCAGCACTAAGGACGTGGAGGCAGGAGGATTGTGAATCTGGGCTCAGCCTGGGTTACAAAGGGAGTTCACTGCTGTCCTGCGCTACGGAGTGAGATACTTCTTTAAAATAGAACCATACAAAAATAACTTCCAGCTTATCTAATTATCAGTAAAGTCAGAGGGAGCTTTGGGTAATCATGAAATTTTTCCCCTTATGTGCATGAGTATATGTGAGTTTTGGAAAGCAAACAAACAAAATACATTGAATGCCTGGATACCAATTAAAAGAATGTTCCTTTTCATAAATTAGGTTTCAAACTTATTGTCAATTCTTGATGGACATTTTAACTATTTCTTAGAATCTCCAAATTGGTGTAATAATTACACCAATTTTATAAGGAACGAAATCAGTCCAACAAGTAGAAAATTTCATTACTCCCATCAAAAAACGTTAGCAAAAAGTGATCAGTATGCAAAGAAAATTTTAATACGTCTTTTCTTTGGCTACTGATCAGTTTTTAAATTTAGAGACACATATTCCATATAGAACTAAACACTAGTCAGGAGAAAATCTTGATTTTAATTTTTGTATATTTAATGAATTAAACTTTTATGCTAAAGTCAGTTATTAAAATGGTTCCTTTAATTTGAACAAACATGTGTCTGTTTGATGGGGGAATGTCTGTAAAATCGAAGCTGTCGCACTCACTGGGGGGCACGCCGGTGACCGCGCGCTAACAGAAGCGCCGTGAAGTACGTGCCGTCACTGCGATAAGCACCTCTGTGCAAAGAGAACCCAACTGGCCTGAGGATGAACCCGCACTTGTCGCTAGATTGCAGATGACTTCTTCCGTCTGGTGACAACCTCAGTTACGTTTCCGGCTGCCTAGCTGCCGGCGTCGTGGTTACTCGTTGCCGTTCTGGCAGCGGGCGCAGCGTGCCCGGGCTGCCCCAGGAGCGGCGGGTGCCCAAGCCAAGAGCTCGGAGCTCTGCTGGGGCGTGTGGTCGCGAATTACAGAGACCGAGAGGACGGCGGCTTCCTCCTGTGCCTCCCAGGCCGCAGCTCCAGCTGTTCTGGGCAGTTTGCTGCTCGCCACACCAGGGTCGCGGGAAGCAACGCTGCAGAAAGCGAGGGCGCGCACCGGGCTGCACACCAGGGCCGGAGCCCCACTGCACGCCCCGCAGCCCCGGGGCGAAGGGAGAAGGCCTCCGCAGGGGTCCGTCTCAGGGAGACAAAGCCTCATTTCTGTGGGAGAAAGTACTCAGTATTCAGATATGCGAGAGTGACGTATTTGCCTTTTTAAAAAATTGACTAAATCTAAAGCCTCAGGTTTCCGCGTGTTGTCATGCGGACTCAGTCTAAAACCCCCTTATGTTCTCTACTCCACATTCGCTGTCAAGAGCGACACCCCATCTGATTTTCTCCCTCCGCGTTCCTCCTGTGCACACTCCTCCGCGTGAGATCACCGATTCGTTGGCAGAGGCTCCTAACCCTCCACAGCTGGATGTGGACCCGGCACCCTCCTTAAACGTGAGGCGACTTCAGCAGAAGGGCCGGGTCTTCAGGCTTAGACTGCAAAGCGTGAGGTGGTTTGTTTTCTAGGTCGACTGATTGCTGTTACTTTGTTCTTAGTGTGGATCAAGCGATTCTTTTCAGTTTACCATTCTAACTTATCTAATAATATCAGAAAAGTGTCGTTTTTAACTGAGTAAGGGCAGGGTACGAGGCTTTGTCAAGAGTGGGAAAAAAAAAAAGCCCAGCTCAAGAGTCAGACAATGAAAACGACGCAAACACAGTGACTGAAGGATATGAGCTTGCAGATGTTCATCTTGTGTTTTTCTTCTGCAAGCAGTGAATATCACAACACAAACAGTGGTAAAGGAAGGTCTTTGTTGTTTTTTAATGAAAAGAGAAATTTTGCTTCTGTATATTAGCTAGAAAGTATAACAAAGCCACAAAATATCATATGAAATCACTGCACGCACTCAAATTGATTTGAAAATCATAAAGGCATGTACAGCTAAATTGCAACTCATATTATTTGATGGTCAAAGAAAGTACTAGATAGAGGTTTTAATAAATGAGGACAAACTGAAAGCATCCATCCGTCTCTGCATCCTTTACCAACTCAATGGAAATAAATAACATCTTTCAAAACAGGCGTAATTTTGTAAATCAAAAGAGGAGACAGGGCTTGACGGTTTGGCACAAATCGTAGGGGGATTATCTAGTACACGGAGGCCCTGGGGGGGGTGGGGAGACAGGATACTGTAAAATGGTAGAGACTAGAAGACAGAATGAAGACCCAGGACCGGATGTTTAAGTCACTGGAAAAGTGTCTTAAACCAGCAACGATATGAATTCTAGAATCTCGAAGGGCTCCAGGGAGCCCTGAGAGTGAAAGTGAAGATAGGGCATAAGATTGGAAGATTGGGTAAAAATGTGTTTAAGGAGCCAGAGACCAGGTCCACACAGCCCTGCACACCACACCGCTCCAGCCCAGCTGACAGCACCGCGCATGCCATTCCTCGGAAAGGCCAAAAGAGATCACCAGCAAAGTAGAGGGCTGACAGATCAGAGAGGGTGGCAGACAGGACAACACTGGCTGAGGGTGTCCCGTGTGAAAGGTAAGGCATCCAGTAACCTGCGATGGGAAGAATCTATAGACAGAAGATTAAAGTATGTTTCTCTAGGGACTCTAAAAGTCTAGGAGAAAAAATGCCTTGAAATTGGCACAGGAACTCGATACATAAAATGCTATGAAATAAAAGACTGATAATAGGAAATAGAAAGAGGCAGAGAGAGGTTATTGTACTCCAGGATGGGTGGTGTACCTAAAAGTGTACCTTGCGTTAGCATAATTGTCTTATGAGTTATATACATATATTGGCCTACTAGTCTGGTTGTTAACCTGTATGTATGATAATTAACTTTATAAGGACTTATAAGATAAATAATTTTGATGCTGGAAAACAAGGGGAGGTGAGTGGAAGGGGAAAAGAAGAACTGAGATGTGTTATGTAATGTACCAAATCCACACAGTGAGTGTAATCACTATGTACTGCAAACTTGTACTAGTACAGAAAAATGACCCAAGGACTTCACAAGGAAAGCCACGTATCTTCTCCTAATGAAGTGCACAGCACAGGTGGGCCCAGTTCCACTCAGGATCCAGCTGGTACCAGAACCTCATTCTTAAATATGAACAAAAAATCTCTAGAAATTTGAAATAAACCCTTATAGAGAAGGCAAATATAAAAACTAGAAGGAACACGTACTTTACAGAGAGGTGATAAATTTTAAAAAGGACGTGAATGGCAAACAATATTTATAAAACAAAATATGATCTCATACATTGTGAACACAGTTTCAGAGACCAAAATTTTCATATAAATGCTTAAATGGTAAAATTATGAAACTATACAAGAATGTATAAAAAAGAGAAAGATATAAAATATTTTTCAAATACCCCTCTGGTGGAGACTAAAGATGTAGACTGGGGAGACATCTGCTTCCCAGATGGATGACTGTGGATGGTTATGATAAGTGCTGGGTACACTGTTCCCAGATCACATGCTTAGCTGGAAGGGATAATAGCCGCACACAAAACACCTTGGTTCAAACCACATATCACACTCCCAAAGACAGCACCCAAATCTACAGAATGTCCTCACAAGCTGTCCTCCCAGCTGCACCATGAAAGAGTCATTCCAACAAGCCAGCACCATCCGGGATGCATGAGTCTATGGCATGTGCCGGCTCTAGCACCTTCGTTATGGTTACGAGGACCCCTGGACAAGGGAATGCTGTGCGTGACCCGACAAAGATAGGTCAGATGCTTCACGGGGGTTTAGACCACGGTGTTTGATGAGGCCTTAGAGTCAGGAAATCAAGCTATACCTTGCAGAAGTGTTCGTTGTAGTCGGCGGGTTTTGTCATCTCCAGGATATAAGAGGTCTAATGTAATGACCTCACCATCAGGTAGCTGCCTTGCCCCTGTTGAAGACACAGCCTTCTACCAGCAGCTTACTGCCGGAGCATCTGCCATGGCAGTCTTCAGCGCAGGTCTAGAAGGGACACCTGGCGCTGCACGCGTGCCTGCGACCATCCTCGCTTCGCTCACAGACGGCTACTGGACAAGGACTGGAGCCACCCAGCGAGGGAGCTGGATGATCTGTGTGTACAAGTCCCTTGTCCGCGTTGTGTTCGCTGATGGCTACTTTTCTGAGGATTGGCACGGGACAAAAAATAAACCTTTGTAATAGCTTTTCATTGGCCTCCCAGTCAGGATCCTTCCAGGCCTGCGCACCAAGCACTTTCCGTCACTGTACTGCAGACGCAAAGTAACAGTGTTATAAAAACATGTATGAAACAACTAGAGTTGGAGGGTTAGCATGTAAAATGTGTAAGTTTATGTTTGGTAGGGAAGAGTATCAAAGTTCAGTCCTCACATATCAGGTAGAATTCAAAAGATACGACCTTAAAATAGAATAAAATGTTCCTTTAATAAGAGTACAGGATTTTAGTTCAAACATCTGAAGTATTAAAAGTGGTTGCCTCAAGGATGTGGGAAAAGGAGAGAGAGAAATATTCATTGAAATATAACTGCTTTAAAATCACATACATAAATGTGAGGCACATCTATAAGTGATAATGCAGAATATTTTCCCAGATACTGGACACTGGCTGAGGAAACGTGTATGTCTCAGAGCACTGGGTTCAGTATGCCACAATGGGGGGGGGGGGGAGAGAAAGAGAGAGACAGAGAGAGAGAGAAGAGAGAAGGGGAGAGGAGAAAGAGAAATACGTGCTTTTGTAGTGTCAGTTTTCAAAATTGGAATGAATTGCATTTCTGGTTTAAAGGTATTAATGTTTCAAATTCTTCCCTAAGTGTCCAAACTACCACACTTAAGTTCACAAATGCAAAAGTGCATATGAAACCAGACAAGAAAAATAAATCACAAAGCATCCAGTTGTAACCACACACTCATTCAATAGTTTTTGAATCTCAAAAGCTACAAAGAACTGAGGGAAAGAAGTTCTGTGTTGCCAGGTCTCCTGTCCATTCTGCATCTGCTGAAGGTAGAGTTGATTTACTTTAATTGCCCCGGCTACAACATTGCTCATTAGTTGCTTAGGGATACAATTTCTATTTCACAATGTCTAAAAATGTTACATTGCGCATACTCAACATTTCATTTATTTATCCTTCGATACCTGAGTTGTGGAAGTAATGATCATATCAAGGAGCTCTACCTGAAGCTCTCCAGTGAGATTTCTTTAGCAATTCTGAACTAGACTCGGTGCTTCTGGATGGTGGCTTATGCGATAATCTTATTAATAAGTATCAAAGTAACCGTCTGAATTAAGTACGTGGTAGAACGTCATAGTTTCTTCCTCCTTCTTTGTTGTTTTCCTTTTGTATTGGTGAAGTTGCCTCAGAGCTTAGCAAGGGGCACCACTGAAGTGAGAAAAAGAGTGAGTGGAAGGATTAAATGGACAGAGACGCTGCTAAATGCTCTTGGCATCTTGATGATGTTCAATATTACTTAAAACATCCCCATAGATGCCCGGAAAAAATGTCTTTTCTATAATTGCCACCTATAGTAGTTATCTCTTACTGCACAGGAAATGATCACAAACTCAATTGCTTAAAACAACGTGCAGCTCTCCCCTTACAGCGTCTGTGACTTGGGAGTTTGGACATGGATTGCTGACTTTCTCGTTTCACGAAAGCCTTTCTTGAAGCCAGTCAGGGTGCTGAACAGGACTGGGCTTCACCTGAAAGTCTGGTGGGGTAAGGACCAGATTCGCCGTGAATTGTGACAGGAGTGATCTCGTGGATCGTGGGATGACTCGTTGTTGGTGAGAACCTTATTCAGTTCAGTGCAAACCTCCATGCTTGGAGACGGGTGGGGAATCTGCCAGTAAAGTTAATGCCAAAATGATGCGATGTGGTCATGGAACGGTATCCCATCACCTTTGCCATGTCCTATTGGCTAGGAGCAAACCTCACATTCTACAAAACCGAGTGCTCATTCACTCCGTTGCCTGAATTGTTAGTTTGTTGCTTTCAGCATGTGATTTCCAGTGTGTGGATTTTTTTTTTTTCCCCTAGGATCAAACTCAGGGCCTTGCGCTTGCAAGGCAAGCACTCAAACTACAGAGCTAAATCCCAGCCCTGGATATTGCAATTAGTTTACCCATTCGGCAAGCACTCAAACTACAGAGCTAAATCCCAGCCCTGGATATTGCAATTAGTTTACCCATTCGGCACCTTGCTGAGCAGTGGTTACTCCCAGGCTGAGCAATGATGATAAGCATTCCTGAGTGGTTGATCAAAGTGCATTACACACATTGGGAGAGTGTGGGCAAGAAGGGTGATGGGGAGGGTCACAGGTTCAAGCCCAGCCTCGAAACTAAAAAGCGATTACGTGCTAGAGATGTAGCTCAGCGTGAAAGCCCTGGGTTCACTCCCCAGTACTGCAAAGCAAACAGCCATCACCAACAACAGAAAACAAGTTTAATAAAAACATTTGTCCAATTTCCAAAGAGAAGGTGATGACATTAACACTGTAAACTGGGGTACGGCAGGACTGGTTTAAGAATGTTAATGTGGAAATACATGAATTAATTTTGATTCTTTTATATTTACTTAAGAATGCTTTGTGAACCAGTATGTCATCCCTTTCGGAGAAAGTTCCATGGTCTACTCAGAAGAATGTGCATTCTGTTATTGTTGGGACGAACGCTACAGATACCTATTAAGTCTGCTTTTTGAAGGTTTGCCTCAACTCTGTTTTTGTTGCTTTTTTCTGTAATGGATTTATTTGTGATAGTGGGGTATTATATTATGGTCCTTCACTATAATTGTGTTGATGTTTATCTGATCTTTTATGACCAGTAGTGTTTGTTTTATGGAGTGTTTTGTATATAAGTATTTTTAAATATATTATATATCATATATATTATATATTTCTTCCTGTTGAATTATCTTCCACTCAATATGTAGTGAACATCTTTGCCTCTTCAGATCTTGTTCACTGTTACAAGTCTTGCAATCTCATGATTTTAGGTTTTAAATTTCAGAATTTAAATTTCATTTATCCTATTGATGTAGAATTGATATAATTATTCTTTTATTATAACATATTTCTACAAATATTTTCAGTTTTGTATTTCTAAATCATACGTATTCTGCACTTTTCATAAATATAATGAATATTCAAAATTGTCAAACTCATTTAATATGGCAAAAGCTGGCTCCCAAATATATTTTATTTGGAGTTTGAGTAGATTTTTATTTCCTAGGTTCATGGTAAAATAGGTTAAGCATGATATATTATAAAGCCTGACTACAATATTAAAATTTGAAAAACTGTTAATATTAAATTAATTAAATGAAATTAAGATTTTATTGATAGACTCCATAAGCCGTAAGTGCCAATTTACCTTCTTTTCAACTGCATGATGGAAATCAGTGAAGGTCTATTCACAAATGAATAGTTCTGAGGGTTTTCTTCATGAAGAAGAAAGCTGACTAATGTATATAAATAATGTGTGACATACTGAAAAAACGTATATGTCTGGTTTCCATGACATTTTGTTTCAAATACCACACTATTCATGAATACTTAGTGTCTGTATATCACAGATTACATTCAGAAATAAATGATGTCGATGACTTCTAGTCCTACACATGATAATTAATCTCTATTCTAAATTGCATTGCAGAATCATACAACAGATAGAGTGAGTTTGATATTTAAATCATTTAGAGCTAATTCTGACAACTTGCAAAAAAATTGAAAATATTCATGGGCTAGTGGAATTCTCAAGTTTTTTAAGAAATGAGAAGTTTCTGAGACCAAAGATGTAGCGGCACGCAGGGGAGCCGGTCTCGGACCGCAGGATGGGCGTCCTGCCGAGTCACGTCACTTCGCGCATCGCTGTCCCTGACATGCCTGTAGAGCTAACTGCGGTGAGAGCCACGGAGCTGGCGTTTATGCCTTGTCATGGTGAGTCATCCGACTCAAGTTAGCTGCCTACATGCCAAAAAATGAAACAGAATCAAAGCACTTTCATGTTAATGAGTAAGAGAATTTAATACATGAAATCTAATTCCCTAAATCTAATTTTAAAAATACAACTACAATCTGAGTTCGATCCCCAGCACAGGAAAAAAAAAAAAAATACAACTACAAGAATCACATAAATGGAGAAAATAAGCAAAGTTTCATTACAGATGTTATTTATGTTAATTAACACTTTAATCTTAAAATAGTTTATATATGTTCAACCACTTGGTACATTTAATTTCATTTATGTTTCAAACTGCACAAAATAACAATGTATTATTCTTTCATGTAGAGTTCATTATTAGTAAGTTTTTTCCTTCTGGTATTAAAATAAAGAGGTTATATGGTTACACATCTCCCGTATCATTGGATAGCCCCTTGCAAATAGTGCCAAAATATGCATTTTTTGAATGAATAAATTATAAAATAGTATCCAGAAATAATAAAGTGGCATCTCTAGTTTATGTACTGTCTTCCTCTTTCTATAACTTACTCTCCCATATTTTGAAACTCTTCATTTGTTAGGGACAACTTTTTCACCAGTGCTTTCCAGGGACAAAAGAACTGTATTAAAAATTAACTATAAGGTCATTTATGTAATAAGGAGAAATATGAGGTAATTACAGTTCTCATTACAAATACTATGCCACCTAAAATATATCTTTATGATTCTGAATTACATTTTCAGGGTGAAATCTAATTGCATATTATTGGCCTGGCTTGCATTATGGCTGAAATGTTTTCCCCAGTCATATAAATGCATTCTTCCTATTCATTTATTAGACAAATTTTAACTTGCTACAGTACTCATTGAAATATTTATGTTTTACAGTGCAGGTAGTTATTAACCGAATATTGATGTCTCCAAAGCTGAAGCTTGTGGCAGACACTGTGCTGCCCGCACGCAGCAGGAGTGCTTGGTGCTGAGGCTTCTCGCAAACAACCATCCAGCCATCCCACCCTCAGAAAAGACTTAAGACCATGACCACTGTGGCTTTGAAATGACATAGTGTATCACACTTAGATTCCAGAAGAGAACATGGTTGAAATTTATTCTTTTTGATGAAATTTTGTGATGACGCCTTAATTGTTATGATAAATTTTTATCCACGAGGTCCCAAGGAGAAATAGTTTTATAAAGCTGTGTATCTTGTAGATCTGTTTGGATTCCCTTCCGAGCCCAGGAAATCGTACATGTTTTTGCTTTCAGTTCACAACCACCTCCTTCACATTTAAATCTAGTGGCCATTCACAATGACTGTTTCATCTTTGAGTCACGGGAAAAACTATTGAGAACTGATAGTATGTCAGTGAATTATGTCCAGGGAGAATATAACCACAAATAAAAGAGTTCTAGTGACTCCTTCATGAAGTTCCCTTCCCAGAGAAGAAGCCAGATAAGGAAAAAAGATAAGTAAGTAAAGGAGAAAACAAATAAACAAGGAAGGGCGAACAGGAAGTTTCAAATTGCAGAAGCTACGGTAATGAAATAGGATAACCAATAACATGCCCACAAGGAGGATGACCTTTAATAAGAAGACAATTTTTAAGTAAAAATACAAAGGGACATAGTATTATATGTACATGCAATGTATATACATATGCTAGAAACATGTATGTCTGTACACACATATACATATATATATATATACACAATAAGTATATGTGCACGTACACAGTACACCCCTCAAAGTTGTGGTTCAGTTTGTGGCCTCAGTTATTTATGGATTTTTCCCTAGAACCTAACTAAAAAATTGTTTGCAGAAACTCTCTCAATTTCATAGAAACTGCAAATATCCTCCAGAATTGTTTTTTTGGCGAGGGGTTTGCAAGTAGCCAATCTGAGAGCATTATTCAGTTCTTGTTGCTGATTGCCTGCTGCCCTGGAACCCATCCCAGGCAGATGCACCAGCATCCCGCATCCTAACAGGTTCCTGTACTGCATGTAGCTGTCTTGAGTGTTCTTGGTTTTGTTCTTCCTAAAGTCCCGAGATCCCTAAGATACCACCAAAACACCTTCCACCTTCTAAGGCTTTATTAATGCAATATTTTACCAAACTAAATTACATAACTGTGAGAGACATGGCATATTTAGGACTCAAACTATAAAAACAGGCATTTATGGGCATTTTTCTGACCATATCTGAAATTTGTGGTTTTCCACAATTTGTGGGTACTCTAGGACTGTAACCCCAGCGAGTTTCAGGGTCCACTGTATTACAATGAGAAAAGGTTAATTTCACTTACTCAGCGAAGTTCAGACCTCAAGCCTGTGCAAACCCAGCAGTCTGGTGGGCCATGGTGCACTGCGGTGAAGGCAAAGCGAGGATGTCTCACACAGAAACAAAGAGAAAGAGACGGGGCTCCACTAACCTTTCAGCATCAAGCACTCAGGGTCTTCAGGACCTGGGTCCCACCTCCCCACGCCACTGCTTCTGGACCTTCTTTCTCAGTGAACTGATGCAGGACAGTCAAGTCACATTCAGCCTATATGTTTCTACCTCTGGCCTCAAATGATTTATTTTTATATTTTCTCTTCATGATGCAAAATACATTCATTTTATGTCCGAGTCCCAAAGTATTAGCTTTTTCAGTGGTTCTCAAAAGTCTCAATCCAGAAAGGTAAAGGTAAAGGTAAAGGAGTGATTGGTGCACAGTAAGACTGAACCTGGCAGGGGAAACAGCACATCCAAAGCTCCAGGCTGGCATGTGAAGCGCACTGTGGCAGGGCAGGCTCCTAAGGTCTAGTGGAGCCCTTCCCCACACTGAGCTGATGGTAGCTACACGACTGTTCTCTGAGCCGGATGCCAATTGCTGCAGGTTCCAAGGCTGGTGGGGAAGATTGCTGTTCCCTGCCTCTCAAGGGTCTCTACTTTAGACTCACCCCACACCTCCACCAGGAGCATCTCATCAAGGCTCCCTCTATGGACACTCTGATCCTATAGTACACTGTCTGTACTTCCAGGCTTTCCTTGAAATGTCACGGTAAGGCACCGTGTGCCCATAATGCTTACCTTATGTACACCTGCAAAACCAGCATGATGTGGACCATGTAAATCTTACAACCAGTGTGAGCTGTGCTCAGGCCTCTCGAACACGGCTGCAGAGACTGCAGAGAATTTGTCTTATCTACCAGGATCTCAAACTGGCCCTAGGATATCAGGACTTGCAGGGGCTCTTTCCTGAAACAATTAGCAGTTTTTTCTACCGTCCCTATGCACAGGGTTAAGCTTCTTCTTACCCACTCTATCTCTCCAGCAACACAATGTGCTCAACCACCACTCTCCCTGTGGCTGAACACTGGGGTGTTTTCACTTCTTTTCAGGCCGGGATCGATCTAACTTTCCCAAAACTGTCTACTCTGCTTCTTTGTCTTCCCTGTAAATCTGATGAAGCACTGCCAATAATACACCTGCAAGAGTCTGAATGCTTCAAATGTTTACTGCATCAAATAAACTACCCTGTCACCTTAATTCTGGACTCCCACAAAGTCTGTTGTCAAAAGCAGCTGGGTTCTTTGCCATCAAGTGCATTAGTTAGCTTCCCTTTACTATGACAAAATGAGTGAAATAGCTAATTTACAAAGAGAAGGGCTTTATTTTTGGTACATGTTTCTGGGCCCCAAAATCCAGATTTATTGCATCATTATGGGAGAATTTAAAGCAAACTGCCCACTTTGTGAGCAATGAAAAGGCAGCAATAGAAATAGGAAGCAAGTGGAGTTGCACAATACCTTCCTGATCCTGTTAGGGTCCCAATGACCTAATGTTTTCCCATAATGCTCCACTTTCCAAATGTCCACAACAATCCCAGAAATGCCACCTGGAACCGGTACTCTCCCTAACACATGGCAGACACTTATGCAAACTATGGAGTGGTGCATCAAGGTCGTTTGCATAGAATCCTCTTATCCCTCAGAGACTTGTTGCCTCTTCTCCTTCCTGGTTCTGCCCCAGAATCCCCTGTAGCCCTCTACTTCCAGTATTTAGGCTCATCCTATCCTGATGCTCCAAAGTCACCCTTTGGCAATTCCAGAATTTCTCCCTCCTCTCCATGTATAGTTACAGAATGATCTTATTCCTTGGTATCCATGTTCTACACTAGTCAGCTTTGTATTATTACAATGCAATCCCTAGGTAACTTATAAACAGCAAATGTTTATTTAAATAACAATTATTATGTTCAGATCCCCAAATTGGGGGGGATGCGCCAAAGGTTTAGCCTCAAAGGCAATGGATGGTGGCGTGACAGGACTCTGTGTGGGAGTAAGTCATCACGTCTCAAAGAGCAGCAGAGAAAAAGCAGCTGAGCTCTCATAGACCTAATTGCCTCTTCCTGGGCCCTGCCTCCCAAAGGGTCCAGCATCTCCCAACAGAACCTTTATGAGGACCAAGACTTTAATTGCAATGGTCTGGGGGGGGGCGTCATTCAAACCATACCTAACCCAGCAATTGTTATGCCTTATATCTAGATATACCCCAAAACCTTGTGTGCTCATATATGGAGAGTTTCTAACGTAGTTGGATTAGGGTGTGTGAATGTGGATTAAAGATAGGATATTGGAATTAAGAGTATGGATAATGGAAGCCCCACCCTGGGGATGGATGGAACAGATTAATATACTTGTAGCCTGGATAGACTATAAAAGGACAGAAAGAAGGCAGGTTGGCTGCTGCTGCTGCTTGCTGTTTTGGCTTACTTGCTGCCTTCCTGTCTGCTGTGCCATGGACTGTTTTTCCTCAGCAATGCCCTTCTACCATGCTATCCTGCTTTGGAGCCAGCTAACTATGGATTGAAATTTCTACAAACTGTGAGCTGAAATCAATCTTTCCTCCTTTAATTTGAAGTGGTTGGTATTTTATCTCATCCATGAGAAAAGTAACTAAGACAGATTTAGGTACCAGAGAAGTGGGGTGGTTGCTGTGATGCTGCCTGGCCATGTGATTTAGAAGCCTTTGGAACTGGCTTGTGGGAAGAGTTTGGAAAGGTCTGGAGGTGCTGGCGGAAGAAGCAGCCCTGAGGTGCTGTGATCTGAACTTGACAGGAGATTCTGGTCAGAGCTCAGAAGATCAGATTGCTGATAGAAATGCACCCAGTAAAGACTGAGCTCAGAAAGTTTCAGTTAGAAACAAGGACTGAATTGCTGGTTAGACTCCAGACCATGTGTGTTTCTGCTTTGGCAGAAAATTTGTCTGCATTTTTCTTGCCTGCATTTTTCAAATTTGTCTGAATTTTCCTGAGATCAAGATTAAGGCCATGCAAGATAACACTAACTTTTTTTTCTCTCTCTCTTTTTCCTATATCCATCTTTTATTTTGCATTTCATTTATATATTGAGTTTTTCATATACAAGAAACCATGTGGTATATAAGCTTGTGTGTCTGAGTTACAACACTTAACATTCTGGTCTCAAAGTACATGCATTTTTCCTACAAATAACTCAAATTTATTTTTCTTTATGGCAAAGTAGTACTCCACTGTGTTTAAAAACTACATTTTCTTAATTCATTTATCTTTTCATGGACATATAGGCTGCTTTAGAGAGCTAGTTATTATGGATTGTGTTGCTATAAACATGGGTATGCATACATCACTGTGGCAGAATGTTTTCAATTCATTGAGGAAGATACCTACAAGGGCAATAGTTGGGTCAAATGAAATTTCTATTTTTAGGTTTTTGAGGAATTTCCATACTGATTTCCAAAGTGATTGTACCAGTTTACATTCTCACCAACAGTGGAGAAAGGTTCCTTTTTGCCACAGCCTTGCTAGTACATGTAATTGGTTGGTTTCTTGATGACAGCCACTCTTTCTGGAATAAAATGGAATCTTAGTGTTTTAATTGTTTTTTCCCAAATGGCCAGTGATGTTGAGCCTGGCCGTGAGCTGAATTTTTTATATGTTCTAGATATTATTCCTTTCTCTGAGGCACGGCTGGCAAAATGTTTTTCCCATTCTGTAGGTCGACTCCACTCTGTTGAGCGTTTCTTTTGCTGTGCAGAAGCTTTTTTACTTGATGGGATTCAGTGTTTGATTATTGATGGTATTCCCTGTGCAACAGGAGTTTGTTTAATAAGTCTTTGCCTCCACCTATGTCTTTACAAGTTTACCTACTTTGCCTTCCAGCTGATTGTGTGTGCTTTAATGTTTAGATATTTGACCCATTTTTATTTTAGTTTAGTTCATGGTGAGAGATCTGGATCTAGACTTAACCTCTAGACTTAACCTTTAGAATGTAGATAGCCAGTTTTCCCAGAACCATTGATTAAACAGGCTGTCCTTCCTGCAGCAAAGGGATGTGGCCCATTTATCGAAAATAACATGGCCAAGTGCACTTAGAGTTGTTTCTGCATCTTCTATTGTGTTTCACTGATCCGTAAGTCTGGGTTTTTTTCGCCATACTATGCTGTTTGTATCAGTGTAGTTTCATAGTATAACTTGAAGTCTAGGTTGGCGATGCCTCTGCTTTGCCCTTGTTGCCCAGAATTGCTTTTGCTATTCTATGTCTCTGATGGTTCCGTATAAATTTTAGGATGTCTTTCTCCCATTCTGTAAAAAATACTATTGATATTTTGATAGTAATTGTGCAATTCTTCTGTGGATTTTGGTACTTTTCCTCATTTAAAAAATCCTTCCACTTTAAAGTGTTGAAGTTATTGACATATATTTGTTCCTAATTTCCCCTTTTCATCCTTTCACACCTGCTGCATTTGTGGAGATTGTCTCGTATTTTAAAATCTGATGATTTGCATCTTTTCTACTTTCGTCACTTACAATGTTGTTAAATGTTTATTTTTTAAACATTGATAATCAAAATATTTATCATTTTATTTGCTTGTTGTTATCCTTGTTTCTTATTGTTCGTTCTACTTTTAATTTCTCTGATATAGTCTTAAAATGGAATCTTACATAACTATATCTTCACTTTTTTCTATTATAGCATTAAACGATATGACTTCGCCTTTAAGGACATCCATATGGACATTTGCAAAATATTGATTTGCTGTTTTTCTTATCATTCAGCTCAAAATATTTTAAATAACTTTTGTCTATTTCTTTCTTGAATCCACTGGCTCCTTAAGAGTACATTAACTTACAAATATTTAGAGACTTTCCACATACTCTTTTACTGTTGTTTTTCTAATCAAATCTCTTATGCTCAGAGAATAGCTTCAATGATTTCAGTCATTTAATATTCATAAAATGGCTTCTTTTATAAACAAGCATCTGGCATAATATGGTGAATGCCATGTGTGCAATTAAAAAGAATGTTTATTCTGCTGTTCTGGATGAAGTGCTGCTGTGTTTGGGAAAATGAAGTGTCTTTCCCGTCTGCTCTCACACCCAAACACAAGACTTCATGACCTCGGAAGTTGCCGGTATTTCTCCCGCCCGGAAGTCAATTCATTCTACAGCAGCAGACCCCAGTGAGTGACCTCCAGTCCAGTCCAGCTCTGAGCTGCCTGTCTGAAGACTGCAGATCCTGCAAGTTGAGACCTCAGTCTCCGCGTTGGCTACCACTTGACTTCAGAAGCCCCCAGCCGTGAGTCAGAGTTTCTACAAACGACTCCTGGATGTGACTTATTTACTTGGATGCCTCAAGACCTCAGAGAAATGCTCACTTGAGTTTACAGTTTATTCAGACAGATGCAGATGAGGAGCTGAGAGTGGAATGGAGGGTGTGGTGCTCCATGTGCCCCTGGGTGCCCCACCCTCCAGGCCCCTGTGCCTGTTCACCTCTCAGGGTGCTCAACTGTGTCAAATTAGCCCGACGTAAAGATGGGATTCGGTGCAGCCAAGGCCTGCCCGCTCACCTTCTTCTTCCTTTCCACCAACTGTGCCTCCCTCAGAGTGTGGGCTGGGACCCCCTTGAGTGAGGGTGTTTTCTGACCAGGTACCGGACAAGCAGGCTACAGAAATTATTGAAAGCCAGCTCCAAGACAGGGTGATGGAGGATTCAAGTTCCATAACTGTTGAGAGGGAGTTGAGGGCCAGGAATCACGGATAAAAACTTTATATCTATTTATTTATGTCTATGTCTATATCTAGTCACAATTGTATATATTCTACTTTGGTTAAATTTATGTCTATGATAACTTTTATTTTCTAAACACTCTATCGATGTCCAAGAGAATGTTAAATTTCCGAATACATACTATATTTTTCTATGTACCTTTCAGATCTATGTACTTTCTTACATTTTCAGACTCACTAAAAGCCGGCATTTATCATTTTCATATTTTTGTTACTTAATTGAATCATTCATTTTTATGAAATTCATTTTTGTGAATTCTCCTTAGAGTTATATTCATATTGCCCATCTAGATTTTTATATGGACAGCATTGAATGATATAACTTTCCCAGTTATTTAGTTCATATGTACTCCAGTCTTATCCACTGCTCAGTCTTGCAATCCCTGCATTGGTATGTTACATTCATTTACAATTCAATTCGTAATGCCATGACTATGTTTTTGGTTATCATACTAGATTTTGTTTTTGTTCCTTAAAGAATATAGTCTAATGTTTTGGTAAGCCAATAAATTACTTATACATTAATTACCTCTCTCGCAGGTTGTTTTCAAGGATTTTTTTATTCATGAAAATAGGATATATTTTACTCGATGTGTTTTTATCTTGGTTCTAAGGACCTGTGCTTTTTACGGTCCCTACACTAACCCACAGCCCCATCCATGTTTAAACAAGTTTAAGTAAGCTTCTCGACAGTGGTAGAAAATTGATTATTTCCAGTGGTTAAACGCATCTCCATTTAGTTGTTTTACATTTCCTTTTTAAAACATGAATAAGTAACCACATGAGGTTATTCTGGTTCTGACTTGACACCATCCACTATAGGACTCTATGGTAGCACCTGAACACAGAGAACCACAAACAAGTGGTATAGTACAATCTATAAAGTTTCTGCACAGAAGCCAAAATAGTAAACAACAGGGAAAATCCTACAGCTTGAGAGAAAATAATTGGAAAGCACATATTAGATAAGAGATCGATATTCAAAATATAGAGGTAACTCATACTAATAAATAGCAAAAGAACAAATACTCTGAATCAAAAATAGGCAGAGGACCTAAATAGGTATTTTCTTAAAGAATATATACCAAACAAAAAAAAAAAAAAAAAGAGGGGGGCTAGGGATTTAGCTCAGTGATTAGAGTGCTTGCCTTGCAAGCACAAGGGCCTGAGTTCGATCCCCGGCACCACAAAAAAAAAAAAAAACAAACAAACAAACAAAAAAAAAAGAATATATACAAAGGGCCAATGGGTATATTAAAGAGTCTCAAATTCATTAATCATCAAAGAAATGCAAATCAAAATCATAACAAACTATCATCTGTTGATAGTGATTTTCAAAATGTCAAAAGACAAGAAAGTTGACTACAAAGTGGACAAAAGGAAATTCTTACATATAGAGGAAATGGAAATTAGTATATTCATTATGGAAAATAATATGGATCTTTTAAAGAATTAAAACAGAACTACCATCTTATCTAGAAATCTTATTTTTGGATCTCTTTTCAAAGGAAATCTCAGACAAGTCTCTCTACACTCCCATGTTCACACTGTCATTAGTCACAATAGCCAAAATATAGCAACAACCTCAGTCTCCATAAATGGATGAATGAGTTAAAGATTGTGGATTAATACACAATGAAATATTATTCAACTTAAAGAAGCAAATCCTGCCGTTTGTGAAAACACAGATAAACCCAGAGGACATTATCCAAGCAAAATAGGATGGACACAGAAGCATGAAAATACAAAAGTACTACATCATTTCACTGATACCTGGAGTAAAAAAGTGGAACTCATGAAAATGCAGTATAGCCATGCCTATAAGGGAAGCCGGAAGCGTGGAGATGTGGATTAATGGGGCACACTTTCAGTGTAAGTTTTGAGTATGTGTACAAAACAGTGACTGTAATGAATAATAATGTATATTTAAATGTGCTAACAGAAAAGAACTCAAGTACTCTCACCACAGAAACAAGATAAATAGACGATATGATGGGTATGTTAGTGGGCTTGATTACGATCAAAATTTAAGTCATGCAACCGGAAACTATAAGGCTCCTTGAAGAAAATATTAGGGGAAAAATACCTTAATGCTGGTCTTGGCAAGTACTTTTTAGGATATGACACCAAAATCACAGATTGAAAAAGCAAAACAAACAGCCAAAAAGAGGGACTACAGCATGCTGAAAAGTTTCTATACCAATAAAAATGGTCAACAAAAAACAGGTACACCTATGAGAACTACATATTTTAAAAATATATGACTTTCGTTGGTCAAATCTCAAAAAAGCAAGAAAACAAATGCACTCTGTGAATAGACCAGGCTTATTGATTCAGCCTACTTAGCTCTAATGTAACAAGTAAATGTCTGCGGCACTCGGTATCTTGAGAAAAAATTCTATCAGAGGTATGTGCATTTTTAATGTTCTGTAATTAGATAACTTCTCTTTTTTCTAGAGCCAGGTCACTCCGGTCACAGTCTGCTGGTCACTTTGTGGAAGGTTAGCAATATAATTTACAAGATGTACTTTTCTTGCTGCAAGTGGAAACCTTTTCTCAAGATCATATGACTTTCCTTCATTTTAGGGAAATGCTGGATTTAAGAATTTAGTCACGTGTACTAACTGGAATTTTCATAGCAACACAAAATATATGTTTCAAAAGTGTCCAGTTTTTGAAGTCAGTCACGTTTAAATCATTTACAGTTCAGAAAATAATTTAACTTGAGAATCTACATTCTGCGAGTGACATTCGTTTATTCATTTAACATTTTTTAAATCACTATATGCAGTGCATTTAACACAGCTGCATGCAAAAAAAAAAAAAAAGAAACCCACAGTATTTTCATCTAGTGTCTTCTAGGACTTGCAGGAATTTCTGGGAGAAAATAACAAACTGGACATAAAATTACAAGCTTCATGAAAAAAATGTGATCAACCAAATCAATATACAGAGAATTTGATATACCTTTGGAACAGATATCAAGGATCTGTTTATACTGCATATCAACATGTATTCTAGGTATTAAGATATTAAATCACAAGTGTAAGAAAATGTGATATGAAGAATGAATATATTATGTAATAATGTATAGAAATTGGAAAGCTAGTGCCAGACTAAATATTCCTATATTTTCAAATATAGGAACTTTCCAGACATCGCATATTATAAACCAATTTTGTATTAAATGTAAAAATGAAATCAGCTCTAGGTAATGGAAACTAAATTTTTAATGTATTAACTGTATAGAGATTTATTTTTTATCTCACATTACAATATAGGTGTATGAAGGCTAGAATTGCTTGCTGTCAAAAATATCTTTAATAAACTAGTTTCTTTCTGTTGTTTCCACTCTGCCAACATTAACATGTTAGTTTTCTTCATTCTGATGTTTTGCAAATGTGTTGATGTCTGCTAATATATAGATTCGAATTTTGAGACATAACAGAAAAAAGAACAATTGAATTGTATTGCACATATCTATAATCTGTTCTAAACTGAGCATTAGTACAATGCTTTTCTTATTTTACTTTTATTTAAAACAATTGATGCCATCTGAGCCTTGACCTGCCTTCCACACGCTTTCCCAAAACACAGCAGCCTCCATTTACATGGTATTGTTTAGTTGGGCATAAAGTCTCAGAAGAGACTGGCAGAAAGCATGGTGGATACTGGGTAAGAATTGCTGTGTCATGCTTTCATTTGGCTAGTGAAACTATAATAGTGCTAAAAACAGTAAAAAGTGTTCTTCCACCAAAACCATCTCCTTGTCCTATCTTGGATATTCCCTTTTGGCTTCATGACTCTACTCTGGATTACAGCATGCAGCAGAGTGCTGTGTAATATGTGAACTCACTACTTAGTGTACAGACAGACAATGTTGATTTCTTACTCTAGACAAGGAATATTGGCAGAACTTCCATTCCTCAGCTTGGTTAGCACTATCAACGGCACATTATAAACTTTGGTCAGAGACAGTCAACCTGATTTGTTATTTAAACGTTTTCACCGTACCATGAAGTCTCTATATTTACACACATTTTGCAATTGTATTTAAAGTATGATCTATACCTAAATGACTGAATCTTCACTGGCTTCCAGCCTCCACTCGACAGTACTAGCTTATGTACTCTTAGACTTTTTCATTTTTTGACCTACTTGATACACAATCTATCTTTCGTTCCAATGGAAGAACTGTATAGTTCCTAAATTTCTCAGTTGACAAAGTTTTCTCTACAGTAAAATTTGATCAACTCCAATCACCCCTAAATACCTGTGTATTTGTTTTAATTTGTATGCTATATGACCCCTGAATTCAATGTCACACATTTAATACTGATTTCTCTTCATAAATAATTGGAGAAATTTTCACTTTACAAATAATTGGAAATGTTTAAAGCTCTGTCCACAATAATTAAACATGTTTCCATATAGTTGCTCATTCATAAACACCACTTTAAACTGCTGTTTTTATAGGAGGTTTTCCATCTTTCTTCCTAAGTCCAATATTTAAATCTACATTCATGAGTGATACCCCATTGTTCTTTTTTTCTACAATGTCTTGAGATATGGGCAACAGAGAGACAACCAAAACATAAATTAGTACCCTGGGAAAGTTAACTCAATAATGAGCCTATGCAGACCCTGGAATGCAATGACGAGTGACCCGCGGGACCAAACGCTGGCCCTCCCCCTGGCTATAGGCGACTTCTGCTGAGAGCCAGTGCAGGCTCCTGGTCTCCCAGGTTTTCCCGCTTCCCTGCTGGGACCGGTAACTCAGTGTCCAGGCCGCCCAGTGAACCTCTGCTTCGGGGTGGGGTTTTGGTTCCTGCTTCAGTGGCGAGTTTCTCACATATCATAGCTGTGAGGCTTGTGGCGGGTCCGGAGATCCTCTTCCCACCTCCGGTTTTTGTCTCTACCTCTCCCTCAGCCTCCCTGTATTTCTTAGCCATCTGGACAAGGATTATTTACTGTTTCTCTCGGAGTGACTTCTGGTTTTATCATAGATGAGAGAAGCAATGGAGGAGCAAGCAAAGTTCATTTCAAATGCACTCGAGTCTTCTCCCCTGTCCCTGACCTTGTTTGCAAGTCCACCGTCATGCCCCGTGGGCGACGAGGCGGCCGCCCAGCCAGTGAACAGCGTGTGTTGGCGCCCCAACCCACGCTCAGGCCTTCAGCAAGCGTGACTTCCGCTTCCGTCTTCCTTGACTTCACCGCAAAGCTCCTTCCGGTGAAAGTGATGCATTGCCTTTGTCCCACGTCTCCTTGCAAGGACCTGAATGCTCTCCTTGTAATCACTGCCGTCTAACTGGCTCAAAAGTATTATTTTGAAGAAATGTCTTTTTTATTTCTTATAGAAGACTAGTATTTTTATGCTTTTTGCATCTTAAGTGGAAGTGACATTTATAGTTTTGTTTGTTCATTTCAGTGTAATTTTTATTTGTTAGCCGTATTTTCAGTAGTTATAGTGTACTCAGTCCTGCAGCATGTGATTTATTGTCACATATTAGCAGAGGAGATCTAATTATGGTTGGAATTGAAAGCGTGGATGAAATACATGCTTTCATCTATGTATTTTAGGGTCTCGTGTACGTGTGTGTGTGCGTGTGCATATGTGTGTGTGTTTATGTGTGCATAATGTGTGGGTCAAGAAGAACAGTGAGGAATTTAAATTGGTGGTTACATTTTATGCATAGGAATGAGATTTTTGGATCTTCTTTACCAAAGTCTTCAGTGGTTCCCCTTGAGGCTCGAGGTGGGAACATACCATCCCGAGGATGATTCTGGGGTTCAACACAGCGAACGCTCTTTCAGTTTTCATGGTTCCTAAAATGAAGCCTAGTTCTTCACTAACATTCAAGAGTAGAAAAATTTTTTCTAGTCTGGGAAAGCGGTTGTGTTGAGTTCCTGAGAGGAATTACAAAGACCTCTTCAACGTGCCTCTCAGGGAAGTTGTTCACGGGTAAATTGACTGTGGTATTTGCACAACTTGCTGGCTTTATAACGTGACCGCTGTAGAGAGGCAGATGCACCGCATAGCTGTCGTTGTGTGTCGCGGTAACCTGCGTCTCCTGAAAGCGCCCCCCGAAGACGCCTATCACTGTGCTCACAGCGGTTCGCTCCACAGTGACGGCGAACCAGGACTGTTTTCCAGCAGAATATTGAGAATGAGGACACAATTCTAAGTCTTACTTCTGTAATTAATTTTTCTCTGACCTTGAAGAGGTAATTTAATCCCAATTTTCTTTGCATGTAAATATTAGGGTGCTCCAGCTCCCCTTAAAAATCATGTCAATTAAGTAGGCAATGGTTTAGATCCTTCCAGGTGTATAAACTACTCCCCGAGTGTAAATTATACTGTACTAACTACATAAAGCCACCGGTGCCTGCAATTTAGTGAATTACTGCTCTGCTGCACTGAATGTTCCCCTAATGACTTAAAACAGGCAAGGCGCTTCTAAAAATACGAGTTTAAATACTTGGAGTTTCATAATGTTCTTTACAAAACTTGAAAAGAAGCGTATCACCTCGATGTGGCATGTTTTCTCACTACTGGTAGGAAAACAAAACTGACAGGGAGCTTGGAAATTCATGAGATTGCACCATACACCCACCGCTTCTAATTTATGACCTGTACTTTAAAGGGAAGAACAATATGCAGGTGAAGGGTGCTATTTAAATTCATCATGGTAAACAGAATTTCTGAAGCACACAGAAAAGAGTGTCCCCAACACTTGGCAGCATAGTACATGTCAAAATACTTCCTAATTAGCAAAATCTAAGAGCAGGTCTCAGTGAACACAGACATCGATACTTCCAAACGGAGAATATTTTTAGGGCTGGAAATATCACTCTATTAGCATCTGTACCTGCTCCTTGAGTTCTTTATTATCTATTGAAAACGTGCTATATTTTTAGGCAAGTGTGCCTAGTGAGTAGCTATTCAGTAGTATTTGGTCAATTTGATAATAATAGCTTGTTGTGTTATTAGCTGTTTGCATGGGAATCAATTTACCAATCCGTGAGGTAACGATAGTAGCTAACTTGAGTGTTTCTAGGATATCATCGGTTCTTTACCTGAATCACAGCTACAACAACACAGCAGCAATTTTTTTTAAATGTGACCACATTTTCTGATCTCATGAATACACGATTTGTGTCCCCTCTCTCCTCTGCGACTGATACACAGTTCCCAGAGACTGTGCCCCTAACTCACGTCCACTGTCTGCTGATGAACTGCTCTTCTGGTGGCATCTCCTTCACTGCTGATCAATTGTTTCTCAAACCACAGCAACATATTTTCAAATATCCCACAGAAATTTACATTGCATACACACCCTAGTCATAAAAGTAGAAATAAATAAATCTTGCTTGCTATGTCAGTTTGCTTTCTTAGAACACTTTTCAGATGTTCTGGCTTCTATCCAGATTTGGCTTTTTCAAATGTAACTTGTTCTATAATCTAAGTAAAATATTTTCTTGTTCTATTTGAGATTTATTTCTGAGGCACCCAGCCCAGTTTTCTACTTCCCTTCATAAAGATGACCTCTGTAAAATCTATAGGCCACATCAAAGCATATGAGAAATTATGGAAGAAATCAAACCAAAACACCACAAACAAAGCTGCATCTGAATATGTAGAGATTGGTACACCCTCCATGTTGGGGGAAGGACCACAGACAGCCAGGAGCTCGGGAAGCGAGTCTGCAGGAGGTGAGATACAAGTTTGCTTTTGCACTTTCTGGCTTCACCAGTGCTCAGAGGTCCTGCCCATTGGTTCTGCTACAGATGCAGGTGCCCATGGCAGTGACCAGGGCGAAGCAAAAACCCTGCCCTGGATTTCCGAGCAGCCACATGGCCCAAGGAAAGTTGTCATTAGTTAATAAAATCATGTCTGATAACTGTGCAAAGGACAACACAAGTACAAAGCGACCAAGTACAATCTCTAATGAAACTGATGCCGCAGTGACCATTCTCAGTTGTAGCAATTCACGGTTGCCCCTGAGCATTCTAATCCACCTTAAATCACAAAAATAAGCATAAACACATGGCTGCCCACAGTGGAGTACACAGCACAATCCCCCTTACTTATGTCCAGCAGAATCCTTGACTCTAAAACTTGTAAAACTCCCACATCTAACTTTTCTAAGTGGAATGTATAAAGAATATATGAATGGTTAAAACTTAAGTTAGTGAAGCAGAGACAAATTCAGAATGTGTGACTTTGAGGAGGACAAATAACCCAAATATTTGCAAAATTCAGGAGGCAAAATTGCTGTGAATTAAATGAGATATAAGCAGCATAATTGTGGGAAATGAAAGGGGCCTGGGTTTCTCTATACTCACAGGCAAGTCTTTCCTCCAAGACTCTATGGAACAGTCACCAACAGATCCCTGGTCATCATTCCTCTTAGATCGTGAAGGATAATAAAACCTGCCCATCTCCCTGAGGCCAAAGTGGATGCAGCCCGAACCAGATATCCAGGCTTCACCTGGAAGGTGCTGCTGCTGAGACATACACCATGTCAGATGACTTCAATCAGGAGCAAACCCTGTCAGGCAAGACAGAGAAGCGCAGTCCACCTCCCTGAGAACAGAGGGCCAGAGACATGTCACCTGGCCCTCCTTATTCTACTCACGTGGACATCCAGCCGCTCCTGTAGGGTCACTGGCTGGTTCCTCTTGGCACCGTAGAGGGGTGATGACGATGTGAACCATCAGTGGGCCTGGAGTGAGAAAAGTGTAAGCAGTCAGTGGAGACACTTCCGGGTGTGTCTGTGAAGGTGTCTTCCTCTGACGACTGGTGCGGGGGACAGTACCCAGGGGACAGGGACTGCCCGGGGTACGGGTGTCCCCTGGGCTGGGACCTGGACAGAACAAGAGATGGAAGACCTCTGTGGGCTGGGGCTGGGCTCCTTCCTTTCTCTCCACTTCCTGCTGCCACGAGGGTGGCGGCTTCCCTCTGTCACAACTTCGCCACAAGGTTCCTTCCTTGCCACAGGCCCAAAAGCAGTAGAGTAGCTGACATGGATCAGATTCTGGGCCTGAATGAAAATAAACCTTCACTCCTTTCAGTTGTTTTTTTCAGGGATTTCGTCATAGTAATGAAAAGCAGGGCTGAGAACTAGGGCACACTTCATTTTTTTGAAGTATTAGAAATCTTTCAGTCAGAACCTGTTATATGAATACTCATTAAAATTATAATAATAACATTAATATGTGACAGTTATCTATTCAAGAAGCTGATATGTCATACATATTCATATAGTCAGGCCTAAGATTTGGTTTTTGCCTTCTAATGTTAATATTATTACCCAAACACATTATCTCCATGTCGTGTGTGTGCGTGTGTGTGTGTGTGTGTGTGTGTGTGTGTGTATGTGTGTGTGTGTGTGTTTTCTGAATACACAGTGCTTTGGCTTTTGCAATTCAAATAGTTGCACATCCAACCTTCATCAATCTTCTTATACATTTGTAATGGCCATTTCCAAACTTGTGTGATCAGATAGAGTTCAGATCACAAGCTTCATTGTTGTGAACGGGACTCCAGTTTTGGCAAAATTTTCTTGTAAGTTTAGGATAGATGGAAAATATGAAAGAGTGTGACAGATGGATGTAAATGTGTAATTAGGCTTCAAATTAGGGTATTTTTAATGTCCAGTGTAAAATTCTGTATTATTGACATACCCTTAAGTGTAATATTATTTATTAATCACTCTTATATGAAGGCTTGCTAGTATTTTACCATATTTCTTTTGTGCAAAAATCATTATGCATATGTCAGCATCATTGATAGATGCTTTGCAGAAATTGGGTGGTTTTATAAAAATATGAGAGACTCACTGAAATAAAATAAGACAGTTGCAATTCTTTATTTACTTTCTGGTTCTAATCAGAAACTCAAACAGTCAAATTCATAAATGATGAAATATGACATTCATTTCTTAATTCAGTTTCTGATTATAATCATTGTCAGGTGCTTTAGAATTTAGGAAACCCATAAATAAGGAAAGCACCTTCTGACACTTTCTCTCCACTCAGCTAAAATCAGGTATATTTTAGGTTATTTCCCTCATGATTTCTTTTGGCAATTGTTCATACGCATGCACATTTATTTATATGATGGCTCATATTATATTACTTCCATGTAATAAGATAATTATTAAAATTAAATGTCAGCATTTAAATAATATTTATAAATAGCACTTAAATTTATACATAAGAGTTTTCTTATGAATATGCCAAAATTTACTTTTGTATTTATGTATTTGTACCATTATTTGTATCTTAAGGATGTTATTTGCATTGTTTTAAAGAACAGAAGGAAAAATAGAAATAAAGCTCTTGTAAATAAGGAGGGGAAGAGGGGTTGAAGGGAGGGGAGAGGAGTGGGAATAAAAGAAGAATCAAAATACATCATGTACGGGTCCAAATTCCCTATGATGAATGTGATCATTGTGTATATCTAAAATGTACCGGTAAAATCAATTTTAAAAAAATAGGTAAAGGTACAGCATACATCTCTGTTTATAAGCTGATAGAATTTTAGAATTAGAACTTATTTACAGTTACTGTCTATCAACTCCACATCCGTCTTTTGTGCTCTGTGCTGTAAAGGCTGGAACACAGTGAGCTCCATATTTAAACATTCTTTCTGTTCGGGCTCCTGTTGAGTTTCACCGACACAGATTTCTGCAGGACAATCAAAGGGCGGAAGGAAGGCGGACGCTGCCCTCCTCCAGCGCACACTTTGACTCGCAGGCCGGCTGGTCTGACGGCCGGCCGAGCGCAGCTTCTCGGGCATGCGCGGGCCCAGGACTCTGCCGACTGCCGCGTGCGGCATCCCGGGTATCCCCGAGGGCCCGTGAGTCAAGATTTGAGCCAGGTAGGGATACTGGGAGTCGACGAGACTCTGAGCAGGTGACACCCAGGGGTCCTTAGGCCTACGGAGCCGCGGCCTGGGGGTCTGCGAGCCCGCTTGCCCGCAATGTTTGAGCACTGGCCAGAGCTGGGTGTGTCGCCGGCACCACCCCCGTGTCCGCCTGACTCCTCACCACGGCGATAGGCCCATCAGGCGGACTGGAAGGTCCGACGCCCAGAGCCCAAACGTCCCTCTTCCTCTTCTGAGCTGGTTGCTGCAGATATTTGTTGCAGCGAGGAAGGCTGACTGACAGAGACTCGCTCCACAAATACCTCCGCAGGAGCTGCAAAGAATCCTTTCTGCTGTGACAATGTCTGGACCCTGACATGCCTCCCTTCCGTTTTCCCATCTGCAGGGTGATAATGCTCCTGGCCCTTGAGATGTCTGGCTGTCCTTATTCTTTAGCTTTGCATTTTAGTCTTATTGACCCTGTACACCATTCCCTATATTAAGTTAAATCTATCACTTTAAACAGGCAGTATGATTCTTGTTCTATTGACAAGTCTCTGACCCATAAAATAAATGTGCATGGTACAAAGGATCTCAGGAGTAAATTGCTAAGTTAATTTCCAAAAATTACGTGGTTATTCACATCAATGGGTTCGACACATTACTATCAGGGCACAGCACTTACCATGGGCAAAGCTTTCAAATCAATCGAGTAGATACCATGGAAGGCGATAGCTGCTCTTCGGTCGGGACTGAATACGGCCGGGAAACTGATTTAACAGGCTACAGCTTTCTCGTTTCACCAGTCACGAAGAGTCCTTGCTTTCCCTCGTTTCCACCAGCAGTCAGTCGCATCAGTTTCCGGGGCTCGGTGGCTGTGGAAGGTTCGCCGCTCCCTAACACCTGCAAGGGTATATCGTTTTATTCGTTCTTCCCTAAAGGCATGATTTCGGGGAAGATTTTATGCTTACTTGACAAGTGTATATCTTCTTTGGTGAGCTATGTGTATTTTTGTCCATTTAAAAATATTAGGTTAGGTCTTTCCCTATTGTTGAGTTTTATATATTCTTTTACATTTGGATAAAATATTTTATTCGATATGTGTTTATAATGTGTTATCTCAGGTTTTCATTTTATGAATGGTGTATTTCACAGGGCATATTATTTTAATAATATCCAAATTATCACATTTTGGTTGGGGATTTACCTCAAGTGGTGGAATGCTTGCCTAGCATGTGCAAGGCCCTGAGTTGGATCCCCAGCACACACACACACACAATCACATTTTCTTTCATGCGTAATGCTTTTTGTCCTTTTTTATGCACACTCATTGCTAAATTCAAGGTTACCTAGATCTTTTCCCATGTTGCGTACTACAATTAGAACTTTTTGGGTTAATTTTTGATGGACATATAGTCAGCGTTTTGCATGTGAATGCCTCTTTGTCGTAAAGCCTATACTTTTCCCATTACATATGTCGTTCTCCTTTGTTATGAATCACTTGACTCTATTTGGAACTTCCTGTTCCACTTGTGAATGTGTATGTCTTTTCACCCTTGCATCTTTCCAGGAGCTCTTAGAGACAGGCAGCAACAGTCTTCCACATTTTTCATCAGTATTGCATTTTGCATCCCCGTGTAAAGGTTAATGTCAGTTTTGAACATCTTCAAAACAAAACTCTGAGTGCTTGATTATGATTGCATTTAGCCTATAGGTCATATAGGGACATATTAAAATTAGGTTTTAAATTTAGAATTTCTAAGTTTATGGAATACCTTTCCATTTAATTTGATTTAATTTAAATTCTTTCATCAAAAGTTTTTGGGTTTTCTCAATAAAAATACTCAATACATTTATACTCCAGTACTTTGTATTTAGGGTTGCTACTTAAAGTACATTTTTAAAATTGTGAATACTAATTTTTCAATGCTGGTATGTACAAATAAAATGAAATTTTTATAGTGACCTTGTATTCTGTGTCCTTGTTATACTTGCTTATTAGTAAAATTTGGTCCTGGTTTCTTCCCTTTTTTCCCATCTTTCATTGACCTCAACTTTAATTGTGTATTTTAATATTCCATTTTATCTAATGTAGTAATGTACTAATTGTACATCTTTTTAAATTATTTCAACACCATAATTTAAGCATTTCTGCCTGTTTCTTTAACGCTTCCTGATCCCTGTAACCTCCCCTCGGGTTGTGTGTTGATATGCGTGCACCCGCCTTTCTAGAGTTTTGAGTGCTTATTTATTCAGTGACCTCAGTTCTCTGAGGCCAAAAGATTTGCAGATTTCCCATATTTCCTGGAATTTCTTCTTATACTTAGAAGTCATGACTTTGAGCTCTTTATGAGGGTCCCTGAGCCACAGACCATAAGCCAGTACCCACCCACAGCCTGTTAAGAACCGATGCACAGCCACCCCCCGCCCCTACCTCATGGCCTGAGCTCTGCTCCTGTTGGGTCCGTAGCAGCACTAGATCCTCACAGGAGCAGGGACCCAGCCATGAGCTGCACGTGGGAGAGGCCTGCTTATGAGCTCTGTATGAGAATATAATCCCCAAACTATACCACTACCAATCTGTGGGGCCAAAGATGGTTGAGAATCACACTACTTTACATGATAGGGCTGAAAACAGATTTTTCTGAATCATTTCTTAAAACCAAAATATTCTACATGGCAAACATGAACTAAATTTTTTTAGATAAAGGAAAACAGAAACATTAGGAAAAAAGGCATTAGTATTACTTGAAAACATTTACTAATTTTATGATCAACAACTGATGCAACTGAGACGCAATCTATTTTTCATGAGTATCTACTTACCACAAATAATAAACCCAAAGGCATCAGTGATTTATTTGATGATATTTATTAATCTCTGCATCTAATCAAAACACCTTCACCTTACCTATTACTCAGAAGGAGTTGTTTAATGAAAAATTGCAGGTAAAAATATATACCCTTGTACCAGGATTGTGTGCCCTCATGTTAAGCCTAAGAAATATAAATAATTAACTGAAGTGATTAAAGCAGTTAAAATGAAACCTGAATCAAGGATAAAAATGTTATAAAAATAGCACACAACTCCCTTATTGATGCTATGTGGTCATACAACCAAATATGGAAATTTTTCTATTTTACTAAATATTCTTCTTTTAATGTAGTATTGCTATATATCAAAATCAATAACCTTACAAAGAGTTTAGGTACAAAATCTATAAATTATTCATGGCTCGAGACTGGGCAAGTTAAACGGCACTTTGAAGGGTTCAAGAATAGTAAATAATAATGTGTGCCATTGGGTAGTAGTAACTGCAATCAGATATATAAAGGGCACTACATGGAATTATCAATTTCTATAGTTGATACATAATAAATGTCCAGAATCTTTGATTTTTAAAAATTCCTGCTGTTTGGAGGGTAGTACAGCTACTTTATTTGAAAGACATATCAAATCATTGATGTGTAACTAAAAAAAATAATGTGCTATTGCAGTAAAGAGAAACCGACTTCAGTTAATCAATAGAAATCTTAAATAATTGTAGTTTACAGAGTTAAAATAAATAAGGAAAGAAGGAAGGAAGGAAGGAAGGAAGGAAAGTTGCTATTTACCACTATGAGATTTCAAAAGATAGTTTCTATTTACCTCGACACAGGAATGCGAATAAATGCTATTAAACAGTCTTAAAATTTAGATTTAGTAAAGACACCAAATTTGGTCTGTGAAATTAAACCTATAATGAGAAAACTGAAGCTAAAACAATTTGTTACATTTGAAGATTAATAACATTTTGAATATTAGCCATGAATTATCAGCACTAAGATCAAAACAATTTTTTTTGTAATAACCTGAGGCACAAAAAACAACTGAGGTCTTTAAGTCAGTTACAGTCATGGTTTATTCTCTAACCTTCAAAATCATATTTTTCCCAAAACAAATACACAAAAAAATTTCTAGAAATACTTAGTTTTCTAACTCATTAAATAATAAATTTTAAAAAAATTTCTTGTAGTCTGTATCTCCATACCAAATTTAAAAGTATGTAGTATATGACAGTAAATGTTGAGAATACCTATATATACTAGCATAATATAAACATTAAAAATAAAGCACAACATTAAATATAAATATTAATAGTATCATTAAACTGCATTAGATGTTAAATCAAAACCTTTTATCACACAAATAGTTACATCTGAGTCAGTGGCTAACATACTGAAATAAAAGAAAAGTCACTCTAAATGGAGGGAGAATGGAAATACATTTGATATCCAATGCCATTCGCTTAAAAATTTTTGGTATATTGTACTTTTTTCATTACTGCAGTGTGAACTTTTCTGCCCTAAAATAGTGCTGTGGTCCAGATCGAAAAAGTCCCCACAAAAAAGCAGGGGTAGCTATCCTAATTGCAGATGAAGCGAAATTCAAGCCAAGACTGGTCAAGAGAGACAAAGAAGGTCACAACATACTTGTTAAAGGAAAACTCTAAGAGGAAGCGAAAACACTTATTAATACCTATGCACCAAATACCAGTATACCTAACTACATAAAAAAAAATTAATGGACATAAAAAATCAAATAAACATTAACACAATTTTAATGGGAGACCTCAACACCCCACTGTCACAAATAAATCAAGTACACAAAAAATCAATAAAGAAATATCAGAACTGAACCAAATCTGTGAACAAATGTACTTAGTAGATGTCTACAGAGTGTTCCACCCCACAACAACAGAATACACGTTCTTCTCAGCTGCACACAGGATGTTCTCCAAAATGGACCACATATTAGCCCATAAGACATGCTTAAGTAAATGCAAAGGAATTGAAGTTATCCCATGCATATTATGAGACCATAGTGTAACAAAATTGAAAATCAATGGCAATAGAAACCGAAAAGAACTACATAAACATGTGGAAATTAAATAACATCCTCCTGAACAACAGCTGGGTCATGAATGAAATTAAAGAAGAAGTTAGGCAGTATATGCAATTAAATGATAATGCCAACAACATATCGGACCCTACAGGATGCAATGAAAGCAGTACTACGAGGGAAATTCTTAGCACTGAATTCCCACATAAGGAAAACAGAGGGAGCTCAAGTAAACAACCTAATGTCAATCCTCAAGCTTCTAGAAAAAGAATGACAAATCAAACCCAAAGCTTGTATGAGAGAGGAAATTAGAAAGGTCAGAGCTGAAATTAACACAATTGAAACTAAGAAAATAATACAAAGAATCAATGAATCAGAGAGTTGGTTCTTTGAAAGATTAAATAAAATCAACAAACCTCTAGCGAATCTTTTCAAAAAAAGGAAAGAAAAGACTCAAATCCATGCAATTAAAAATGAAAAGGGTGAAGTCACAACTGACCCTGCTGAAATCCAAAAGATCATCAGCACCTACTTCAAAAACCTAGACTCAAATAAGATGGAAAACAATGAAGAAATGGACAGATTCTTAGATACATATGAATTACTAAAGCTGAATCAAGAAGAAATAAAAATACTAAGTAACCCAATATCAGCAATTGAAATTGAAGAGGTAATTAAAAACCTACCTCAGCTTTGAATCCATCCACGTCTGGATAGATTCAAAGCTGTACTCTGTAAGAAATTTAGAGACGATCTAATACCACTACTCTTCAAAGTTTTAATTCAATTGAAAGGGAAACAATACTCCCAAAATCATTCATGAAAGCAAGCATTGCCCTGATACTAAAACCAGAAAAGGATCCAACCAATAAAGAGAACTACAAGCCAATATCTCTAATGAACATAGATGCAAAAATTCTCAAAATGACACTGGCAAACAGAATGCAACAAATTACCAAGAAGATTATATAATATGACCAAGTAGGATTCATTCCAGGGATGCAGGGATGGTTCAATATATGCAAATCAATAAACGTAATGTACCGTACCAACAGAGTCAAGGACAAAAGTCACATGATCATCTCAATATATTCAGAAAAAAACATTTGACAATATCCAACTCCCATTCATGATAAAAAAAACCCTACTGAAACTAGGAATAGATGGTCTATATCTCAATCTGATAAAAGCCATCTATGACAAACCAAAGGCCAACATCATACTAAATGGTCAAAAACTGAAAGCTTTCACTCTAAAATCTGGAATAATACAAGGATATCCATTATCACCACTCTTATTCAATATAGTTCTGGAAACACTAGCCAGAGCAATTAGGCAAGAGAAAGAAATAAAAAGAATAAAGATAAGAAAAGATGAAGTTAAATTATCATTATTTGCAGATGACATGATACTCTATACAAGATCTTAAAAACTCTACTAAAAGACTACTAGATTTAACAACTAAGTTCAGTCACATAGCCATATACAAAGTCAACACTCACAAATCAATAGCATTTCTATATACAAATAACAAACTCACTGAGAATGAAATTAGGGAAGCTACACAATTCACAATTGCATCAAAAAATATTTAGGAATCAATCTTACAAAGCAAGTAAAAGATCTTTACATTGAAAACTGCAGTACTCTGAAAAAGGAAATTGAAAAGGATATCAGTAAATGGAAAGATATCCCATGTTCTGCAGTAGGAAGAACCAACATAGTAAACATAGCCATACTTCCTAAGTTATTAAACAAATTTAATGAAATTCCAATCAAAATACCAACAGCATACTTCATAGAATTAGAGAAAGCAATCATAAAATTCATCTGGAACCAGAAGAGACCAAGAATAGCAAAAACAATCCTGGGCAACAGAGGGAAGGCAGAGGGGCACCACAATCCCAGACCTGAAATTATACTACAAATCTGCTATGATAAAAACAGCATGGTACTGGCAAAAAGACAGACCCAATGATCAATGGAAGGCTAGAAGATGCAGAAACAACTATAAACACACTCAAATACCTCATCTTCGACAGGAACCAAACACCCTCACTGGAAGAAAGATAGCCTCTTTATTTAACAAATGGTGCTGGAAAAACTGGCTTTCCACCTTCTGAAGAGTAAAACTAGATACATGTCTCTCAACATGTACTGACTAAAATCGAAGTAGATCAGTGATCTAAACATTAAAACAGAAACAGTAAACCTGCTGGAAGATAGAATAGGAAGAACTCTTGAAGACATAAGTGTAGGCAAAAACTTTATGAACAAAACTCAGACTGCATGAAAAATAATACAAAGACTCAATGATTGGGATCACGTCCTATTAAAAAGCTTTTGCACAGCAAAAGAAATCACCACCAGAGTGGGGCAACAACCCACAGAGTGGGTTTGCCAGCTGTCCCTCAGACAAGGGTCTAACATCTAGAATCTATAAAGAACTCAAAAAAGTCAGACTCCCAAATATAAAGCCCCAGTGCAAAAACTGGCATCTGAAATGAACAGACACTTCTCAGAAGAAGAAATACAAATGGCAAATAAATATATGAAAATTTGATCAATATCACTTGTCATTCGAGAGATGCAAAATAAAACAACACTAAGATTCCATCCTACCCCAGAAAGAACAACTATTATCAAGAAATCAACCAATAACAAATGCTGGCAGGGCTGTGGGGAAAAAGGAACCCTCCTCCACTGTTAGGAGTGTAGGCTGGTCCGATCATTGTGGAAATCAGTGAGGAAATTCCTCAAAAAACTACAACTAGAGATTCCATTTGACCCAGCTACACCTCTTCTTAGTATCTTCCCGGAAGAATTAAAAACATTGTACCACAACAATATATGCACAACCATGTTTATAGCAACACAGTTTGTGATAGCTAAGTCCTGGAAACAACCCAAATGCCCAATGAATACTGAATGGCTAAAGAAGATGTTTTTTATACAACTCTGCCATAAAAGATAAACTTGAAACATTTATAGGTAAATGGATGCACCTTGAGAACATACTCTTAAATGAAATAAATCAGACACATAGGACTACATATTGAAACATTTCTCTGATATAAGAAACTATAGGTGTAAATAAGTACAAAAAGGTATAATACATATTGTGAAAAAGAGAGATAATATTTAAATGGGAAGAGAACTAGAGAGGGAAGAAAGGGAAAAAGAAAAAAGAGAAAAAAAGGAAAAGTGTAAATAAAACTGTTGTAAATAAGGAGGGGAGGGGGAATGAAAGAGAGGGATGGGGAAGGGGAGGAACCAAGATATATCATGTACAGGTACAAATTAACTATGATAAATGTGATCATAGTGTATACATATAATGTACCAATACATGTTCTCGGTAAAAAAAGAAAAAAGTCCCCCAAAGCTCATGTGATTGGAAGGTGACTGGAACATGGGGCGCTGGAGCTGCCTTGGCATGAGACGCTGGTTCTGTTTGGAGGTGCCCCACTGGAATGGGCACCAGCTCCTCCTCTTTCTCTGCTTCCTAGTTCTCAGGGATTGAGCACCTTTCCTCGGCCATGACTCTCTGCCATCTGCTTCTACTCTGGAGCCAGCTGACAGTGGACTGAAACTGTAAGCCGAAATAAACCTCTCCTGCTTTAAGTTGAGTGCATTGGGTATTTGGTCCTAGTGATGACAAAATGGCAAAGATAAATATGATACTGAAAAATTACATGTATTTATATATATGAAAAACTACATTCAACAAATTCAGTGTATGACCTGTTTAGTTGGAGCTTCAAACACACACACTCGCACACACATGCACACACACACTCTGACACAAAAGAGAAATAACTAGAAATGTGTGAATAACAGATTCTTTAGATTAGTGCAAAGTCTTTAGGCCTCAAATTGGTGTAATCTCTAAATATAAGGATAACAAAGTAATACGAATATGATTTTCCCTTAACAGTTAATCAAATGTTTACTAGGTTTGGCTTTGAGGCCTTGGAAAAAAACTAAATTTTTGCATATCTCTCAAATTCACAGAGACATTGTGTTGATAGCTTGCAAGTGACCACAGCAGTAGTATTAGCAACATAAAATTCAGCACACGCTACATGTTCTTCCCAGATGGCTGTGTGTTAAATATTTATGAGGAAACTACTGATTAAATTGTTGTAGCTTAATTATATATTCAATTTCAGGAGCATATCTTGAATATATTGAAATGATCAAATACAGAATGTCAAAAGTTCATGGGAATAAGGTTTCAGGTATGATTACCAAGTAATGTTATTTTCATGTGCATAAACAATCTTTCAATTTACAAATTTCCCTGTATAAAAACACATTCCCTTCACATTTATCATCATATCGAACAGAATATAAAAGTGACTGGTTCAAGAGCTGGACCATAGACAGCGGCGCCCTTGAACTTTTAAGAGAAAGGAAAAAGATGGGGCAAACATCGGGTTAAATTCTGTCTTCCTGAGGACGTTATCTGACTTCAAAGCAGCAAAAACAAAGTGATTTCAACCCGAGAGCAGCAGCCTCGCTGAGGAAAGCAGCGCGAGTTGGAAACACCAGCCGATGACTCGCGTGGGACAGAGCAGCCGCGCGGGGCAGGGGCCGGCTTGGGGCTTCCGAGCGAGCGGACAGAAGAGCGGACAGTGTCGGCGCTCGGCTGAATCAGCCAGCTCGCCTCCTCCCGGCCATCAGACGAAGACCCGCGCCGACATGGCCCAGGTTAACAAACCACCAGACAAATGTGACAGGCTCAGAACAAAAAGCCGGTAAATTGACAGCTTCCTGGAACACAGCAGAGCAACGTAAGGAAGCCGGTATACTCCAAATACTCAAACATGTAGTGTGTTTCTCAACAGCTTGGCACCAAAAAGCAGCACACGATGAAAAATTACTAGGCACATGAAAAACAGGAAAACGTGAGTGATACAATGTGATAAATTGTGATGATAAATACAAATCAATTTAAATGGACCTAACTATTCTATATGTTAAACTTAGTAAGCAAGGATTTATAAATATTTTATAGTTTACGTTCTGTAGTCAAACTTATGTGTTCAAACTATAAAGGGAAAAATAACATTATGAGTCACTTTTAAGAAATCTTAATGAATTACATTAAAAATCGCAAAATTAAAATATGAAATGTATGTCTCTTTTGCTTTCTGGTGCTTACATTTTCTCATTTCTGGTAGTTGGAAATTTAAATATGATACGTCTCAATGTGTTGTTGTTTTTGTACTGCTCAACTGTGATTCTTCAATCTTTGAATTTATATTTTTCTCCAATTTGGAAAGTTCCTCTTCCTCCTTGTATATATTTATTTCTGCATCCATTACCCTCTCCTGCCCCTTTACAACTCAATTGTGAAGTGCACAAAACTTGCAATTGTCCTACAAGTCACTGTAATTTTTCTCACGTTGCCCCTGTAGCTTCTTTCTCTGCTATAGCTGATCCTTTCTACTGACTTGTTTACACCTTCACCAGTCTTTTCTCCCATATTATCCAGTCTGATTTACGTACATATATTGGTTATTTTACTTCAAATATTTTGTTATCTATTTCCAAATGTTAGAATTAGACCAAGGGTTTTCTGTGGAACTCATGGCTCTTCCCGGGAACATGTGATGGGTTTAAGTAAGACAAATTAAGGCAGATAGTGACTTATTGCTAACTCGAGCTTGGACGTGAAAGAGATTTTCCCTGCAATGTATGCCATGACCCGCCCTACAGCCAGAGCAGGAAATGAAGACTCACGTGCCAGGATTTAGGATAAGTAAGTGAGCTTCAGGTAACGTGTGATTCCAACCCCCGCAAGCCTTCGGGCCCTGGACAGGGCTGTGACAAGAAAAGAGATTTATGACAGGTACATTGACAACTGAGAGGATGGGCCTAGATCAGATTTGCTGAAACGGTCTTTGCCCTGCAGAGTCCTCTCGTATTGTGTGTGTTAGTCAGTGATGTACAAGGGATAGAATTAATACAGGACACATAAATTTGTAGGGTTATCTTACAATATTCACCCAAGCAGTCAAATGCAGAAGAGTGTGAGAGATCTGTCCGTGTACTAGAGACCCGAAGAACCCAGCTGAGGGCCTGGAGCTCACAACGCTGTCCCCAACGAGTCCAGCCGGACACCTGGAGCCCACGGCCACATCCCCTGCAGGTTCGTTTCAGGGATCTGCACCGGGAAGGCCCAAGGGCCAGCAGTGGAAGGTAGATAGTCTGTGCCCGAGTGTGAAGGATCTGTGCCAGAGGCCGAGGGCTCTGCACTGGAGCCAGGAAGGACGCTCAGGACAGAGGCGAAGGCCAGGCACCCTAAAGAGAACAGCAGCCACCCAGGGGACAGTGAGGACCCGAGCTCCTCTGCCGACGGGAACAGCCAAGTTTGCATCAGAAAAACCAGCCACAATGCAGCTTCTCCTGGGAACCAGCAGCAGCCATCTTCCCTCCTATTCCCCGTTTATGGGGTCTTCCTGCAACAACCCTGAGGTGGGTCTTCTACACCCACAATCATGCTGACTCAGTTCAGATGGCTGCTCTCACTCAAGTTGATCATCAGTTAACCCACGATGTTGTGGAAGGGTAATACCCTTCCTTTTCTTAGAAAAATTGTCAGAAATCTCTACCTTGCCAAACGACATACAGTGCCTTGTTCCCTTTACCCTCTCTGCTTTCTCCTAATTCTGGCCTCACTTTTTCCGTTAGAAAAGAATTCAGCAAACATTAGATGGCTTTCCTCTTCCCCATGGCCATTACCCTTTGATAACTTCTGGGTGCTGAGTTGAAAGGAGTCAAGAATAGAAAGCTTTTATTCAGTAGGTAGACTTCGTGGTGTGCGCAGCCTTGTGGCTCTGAATTTCTTTTCCCCTTAGTTTCCAATGAGAGATGAGATCTTGGTATTAAACAATATCGTGAGAAGTTTATGATGATTTCCCCAAAGACAATCAAAATGTCATCAGGTTAGAAAACTGGGCCAGACTCTTCTTTTCTATAAGAATTACATACCATTTGAAAATAGCTATCTTGGTACATTTAAGTGTTTGTGGAAATGAAAGATATGACCCCGAGATATTAAGTGATCATCCGGCCAGAGCTGCCAAGTCTTGAGTTCTCCTTGAGCCGATGAGGCAGGATGTCAGCCCGGCTGTCTGCACTTTGCCCTAATTTGGAAGCGGTACACTGAGGTTACAGATGAGCAAGTGAGGCGACACCCTGGCCACCCTCGAACTGCCTGTTCCTGTGCTGCTTGTCCCTCATCTTCATCTCTGACCACACAGCGTCTGTGACAAAATACAGGATGAAAAAAAAAAAAGAAAAGGCCAAGATTCTTGGATTTGTTATTTGAATACAAGTCAAAAACGTACATCTTCCCCAATGCAGGGGGCATCCCCAAAAAGGAGTGAGTAGAGAAATGCTCACTTTGAGTAATGCTTTTCCAGTGCATCTTACTGTTCAGTTTACCCAGCTTGTTTGGAAATAAAAGGACCAAATGTGAACATATGTTCGAATTCATGAGCTGTCGAGAGTAATGGTGGTGGTCTGGAAGAGCAAGGGCTGGAAAACTGGTGTATACATCCGGAGCATCTGCAAACGATTCATCTCTGCAAGTGAATATGATGCAAACTGGCAAAATGGAAATGGATCCATCTCAAGGGACCTAGAATGGTAAGCAGAGGGGAAGCCACTTCTGTGCTCCGAGTGTGGAAACCGTACAGTGAGCATCAGCGTGGCCTCGGCAGAGCAGTAGGAATCGAACACTGCAATTCAAGGCAGGGAAACTGAGCCAGTCATCACACGACCGGAACCAGGTGGAGTGTGAGGCATTCCTGCAGGAGAAAGGAGATGGAAAGCTAGCTGATGGCTCTGTGCGAGGGCATGTTTTACAGAATCTGGATCCCCAGTGAGCTGAAAGGATATATACATGCACTGAATAACAACAAGAACCAGAATCAAGCCAACTACTGGATGTATGTCTGAGTCTGTATTATCCCAGATAAATTCATGATACTTAGTCGTTGAAATTGCTTTAATTCCTGGCCTAGTGTGGCTGCCCGGGGAGAGAGGCAAGACATAAACCCTAAAGTGTGGAGAGAGTGAGGAAAAGCAAAGTTTCAAAGAGAGAAATGGAAAAGGAGGGCAGCACATAAATTCCACAAGCATCCTACAGAAAATAAGCCTTGGAATCAAAATTTAGTAGATAAATGTATACACTTAAAAATATAAACTTCCAACAACCATAACACTGAGAAATGATGAAACAGAGAAACCAAGCACAAATGTGAGCCATTAAAGAAAACTAGCTAAAATATTTAAAACACAGTAGGTTATATTTTTAAATACAATATACAAGATAAGCATCATAACCACTGATAGTAAATTAATGGGAAATTTACAAATTCACCTAGGATATAAAAGTTAAGACTTTAAAAATATCTATTCTTTTCAGAATAAGTTAATATGTAACCGTGGCACATCGAGAACAAGAGGATAAAGCCATTTAAAACGTACCAGACCGAAAAGACAGGTAATATCCAAAGGAAAAATAATCCAATTATTAAGTGGTTCATTCATAACAGCAAGGGATGGAAATGATTGTAATAAGTATTCCAAACCACTAAGGAAAACTGAGAGCCAAGATTTTGTTTTAATTATTTAGCACACATGTAAAAATAAGAAAAAAAAGGTTCCGGTAGCCCAGAACCAATATTTTAAAATAAAAATTTCTACACAAAGACTGATTAAAATAGATACTTTAAAATACACACAGACTCTTTGCAAGGAAAATCATGGCACAGAAGGAGCAATGTTGATTATATAAATTAGAGAAAGTAGTTGGAAAGGACACTTAAGAGCTAGATCAGAACACTGCAAGTGTAAAATGCTGTCATTAGCTATAATCACTATAATTTATCACAGATTCCAGAAATCTTTTATCTTATATAACTGAAATTTGTGCCCTTTTATCTCACTTCCTCGTTTTTTCCACCTCCAATCCCTCGCAGTCACCGTTCTGTCTCTGCTTCTACAATTTTGGCTCTCGCGATAAGTATAATTAAGACCAAATATAATATAATAAGTATGAGAAGTATAATGGAGATCATACTTCCTGTCTGGCTGTGTTTGCCTCGTTTCTGTTACCTTATATCCGCTAGCTCCATCTTTGTTGTTGCGCATGGCAGGATCTCCTTTCATAAGGAGGACTCTTTTAAAAATATTTGGTTGTATTTCTCATGCTTCTTTATCCATTCACACAGTGTAGACACATAGGCTGGTCTACACTCCCTAAATGGGCTGGTGTGAAAAATACTGCAATAAACATGGAAATACTATTATCTTTTTGAGATCTGGATTTCAATGCTTTTGAATAAATATCCAAAAGTGAGATTGCTAGATGGTACGGTAATTCCAATTTAGTGCATTTGAGGGATTTCGTATTTTCCACAGTTAGTGTGCCAAGTATACTCTCAGTGTACTGGGGTCGCCGTTTCTCCACATTCACCAACATTTGTTATCTTTTGACATTTTGATAATGTTTTATAATAATTCAGTTTTTATCTTTCCTTTATTTTGTCTTTCCCTTATTTGTATTCTTTTGTTTCTTTGTGTGTTTCAGTCAGGCGGTTTCTACAGATTGATCCTTGTGTTTTCCCACCTATGTCAAATAAACTAATGAATTCATCAAAGATGCTGTTCACTTCTATTGTCTTAATAATATCTACTGACTACATTTTTTATCTTACAATTTACATTTTCTTTCTAAAATTACCTCTCTGATATTGCATATTGTAAAACTTTTATATTACTTTTTTGCAAAGGAATCATAGCTATTTTACATTCTTTCTCTGAAAATTCTCACATTTGTGGCATATCTGTATGAGCTTCTGATGATTGTTTTTTCTCTCTAGACAGGAATTTTAAGTTTTTCCTCTTCATGTGTCCCATGATATTGTCGTCACTGTCAAGAGTGAAAAAAAAATGGCATAAAGACAGAAGACCATGAAAGTAAACACTTGTATTGCAGGTGTCTGTCTTTCTAGATTTCAAGTTGATTATTTACACTTCAGTTTTCTAATGAGCTCAAGAAAAGTGTCAGTTTAGCCAAATTTCTGTATTTTCTTTTAGTCATTTTACTTCTTTACCAGCCATGGCTGTTCTTAACAAAGAAGATTTCCATAGGATAGGTGAACAGGGGTGTGTGCGTGTGTGTGTGTGTGTTACATGATTTTGTAAGTTTTCCTGGTTTCGTTTTAGACTATTTTAGAAACAAACACAAAAATCATATCCCATATATCACTACTCACCACAAATTTTTCTGATATTTAAATCATTTGCAGTGGTGGGTTTAGAGTCTGCTGTTTGTAATTGTCATCCTTTACCTTACAAAACAAAAACAAAACAAAACAAAATTCTGTTTCTAGCCATAATGATATTGACTTCTTAATTCAAAGGAAGGCCAAGTTCAGCAGTGTGCATTTCTTTCCTGAAAAGCCTGAGAAAATGTTTGATTTTTAGGATACATACTTTAGAGATGCAGAAATTGAGCAATGAGATGAAAGAGAATACACTTTTACTGGTCATGCTTGTTTTGTTTCATTGTGCTGGGCATATAAGCAATTCATCAGAAAATCAATCGAAGAAATAAATTTTAAAATGTTACCGTTATGGGTTATTTTAAATTTTATTAGTTTTAATTTTAATCATATATACATTCTCCAAGTATAATAAAATAAATCAATTTTATTAAAATTCATTTAAATATTTTTTAGAATTTACATTCTCAAAGGCTTAAACTAGCTTGCATTTTAGTATTTCTTCAAGATTCAGGTAGTTTTTTGTTCGTTTTCTTTTTGAGGGGCTGGGCACTGAATCCAGGGTCTTACACATGAGCAATCTACCACTGAATGGCAGTGAATGAAGATATTCTCTCTCAGAATATAGAGAATATATTATATGCACTCATATTCCGTTACATTGAATGTTAAGACTTTCTATAGAGTTTAAAAAGGTACAAAGAGTACAGTCTAGTTTTCATTAAGAATTGGTGGTGTTAGCCTGGACTGAAGTACAGATTCTTAGCTGGGCATGGTAGCACGTGCCTGCCACCCTAGTACGCTGGGAGCCTAAGGCAGAGGAATGTAATGCCAGCCTAACCTGAATAATGTAGCAACTAAGTGAAACCCTGTCTCCAAATGAACCAAAGGGCTGGAGATGTAGGTCAGTGCCAAGGCCCTGGGTTCAAACCTCAGTACTTTAAAAAGACAAGTACATTTTCTTGTAAATTAGCATAGAAATAAAAAAAAAGTTATATAAATGTTATTTAAAACATATCTCTTCCCCCAAAAATAGATGTTATAAGCAAGACTAAATAAGATATAATTGGTAAAAGAATTTTATACTACCTTCTATTTTATACAACCTTCTGTACTATTTCCCATAGAATATTTTTGATCATCTTTATCCAAATTGCTTAGTACATGTAAGTCTTTCCTCTCCATTAAGTAACTATTTTCATTGAGATTCAGCACAGCTTCACTATTCTTTATTTTATTTTATTTTGGGGAAGGGTCTTGCTATGCAGTGTAGGCTGGCCTCCATCTTGTGGTGATCCTCCTGCCCCAGCCTCCTGAGTGCTGGGATTACAGGCGTGCACCACCACACCTGGTGCTACTATTCTTTAAAGTCTGATTTCTTTAACAACCTATGGTCTCAGTATACATTTTCACAACTAAGTGGCTTTTCCTAATGTGCAAGTGTTATCTATTAAGAAGGCTGAGGTTCACTGTTTTCCAATGTAGAAAATACAGATTCTAATACAACTGTAAAAATCTGTATTTGTCGGGCATTAGAGATTCAACATAAAGACTCAATAGGCATATTTGATGAAAAATTTAATGTAACTCTTCTTACAAGAAATGTAAAAGTAACAGAATAATACTTGGCAGACATAATGTTTCCCTTTAACCCTAACTTTCAAGTCTTCATCTTAAAATTACCCTGAAGTAAGAAGAGATCATTGAAATGTGTATGGTCCTGAGGAAAACACATTTGAAACTATAGGAGCATATTTAAATTACAATCGAATTGTAGTTTAACATTTGCTTTTCATTTAAAGATACTTTTTTTTCATTTAAAAAAAGTCTGCAAGTAAAATTATATGTATTCGTTGGCCATATCTTTGATTCCTAGTCTTACAAGTCATGGAAGGTAAGTACTACTGCTTAAAATTGTAGAAATTGTAGAAATCTGAGTGGTAATACACATATGTTCTATTTGCAACTCAGTTAATCTTTAAATATGAAAGAGTTTTAGAATTAATTTTAAAAATTATTTATAAAAGTATTAATTTAAACTATATTGCACTTCTTTTTAACAGTATAGTTATTCTATATTGCTTTGTTTTAAATTTGCGTCATTAATTACATTTTAAACACTGCACTAAATTAAGTTAACCATTTGATTTAAATATTTTCTTTAACATTTAGTTTTAATTAATAAGTTATATGTCAACTTTCAGCCTAAAATTAGAGGAATTACAAGTCTTCACTTTTTCTGGAAAATTCTGCTTTAAATATATTGTTCTTGAATTCCATTTGTTTTATATTTGGCATCAAATTTTAATGTTATCTGTTAAAAATTTTAGTTGCATTAATACAGGCACTATGGGGGTATTAGATTTCCACTTTGTATTTCTTTTCTGCCATTCTCTTCGTTTGCAGTAAATGAGATGCACGATGTCTGAGTAGCATATCCACTGTAACATGTACCAACTTCTGCCCTTTGAGATGCACCATATCTCACATTCCTTTCAAGGAAGTACTTAACATTGCTTTATCTGGTGGTCCCTTCTCCTACTAACCCTTGTATCTTCAGGGCCCCCATTACAGGTCTGATACGGTGTATCACACACAAAGCCAAACAATCAGGTATGGGGCGCAGGAAGATTGTGTGACTGTGTAGGCTCATATGTGACATCTTTGTGGGAAACCACAAGTAAGCAGTCTTGTCTTAGACTGCACAGGGTTTTCTGAACATTCTTGACATGATGATGATAGCACAATTCCTTTCATGGGATGAAACTACGAGTTATTCCATAGTTTCATGACCTGCTTTTATATATTTTAAAATATTTTAGTAGCTATGAATTTTATAAAAACTTTAAATTGCACGTTGAATGAAAGAGTTAAATATTGGATTTCTGTTTTTTTCAAATAAGAGTTGATACTTATACAATTTTTACAAAATATTCTTTTGACATCCAGTCAAGGGGATGATTATCTTATTGACCACTGAGAAACGGAAGACACAAATCTGAGAAACACATGTACAATTTTGCAATTAGATCAAAGAACCATTTTAGTAATTTCTCAACTTGAAAAATGAACATGAAAATCAATTTTCATTTATAATGATCATAGGAATAGCAATTTAGGCAGAAACAAAATCATGATATAAATAACACTCTTACTAAATTAAAAAAAAAACCTTGTACTTGTATATCAAATTATCTTATTAAATTCATCCCATAAAAGTGTTACAATGATAAGTATCTTCAGTGGAAGCATAAAGATGGGCTTAGTTGGGCTGACACATTTATATATTGTAATGTAAAATGCAATTGACGATATCCTTTATTTAAATAAACTCGGTACCTTGATGTGTGTAAATAGTATTCTATCAAATAGAAAGAAAGTGGTCTAGTGATTGCTACATTAACCTTAAGAAATTGATAATTTAAGGTTAATAAAGAAATCTTAACAGGTTACTATAGTAGTCTCTAAATAAAGCTTAAATTTTCAAATACCTTCTCTTTTTAAAAAATTGTAAACACTGTTAAGAATATATATCCCAGAACTATACCAGTAATTTATTTATTTATTTATTTATTTATTTATTTTATTTTTTTGTGTGTGTGTGTGGTGCCGGGGATCGAACTCAGGCCCTTGTGCTTGCAAGGCAAACACTCTAACCACTGAGCTAAAGCCCCGGCCCCTATACCAGTAATTTAATATCAGTGAAAATTTGAGAATCTAAAAACTTGCCCAATATCTACTTTACTCAGAACAAAACTCTGGGTTTGCTAGCTTCTTAATGTATAACTTATGACTTTTTCTTTGTAAAATGCTAGTTTTATACATTAAAATTTTTAAGCCCTCTGGACTTTGTTTGTGCTTCCATTAGAGATTCAAAAATTAGGACTTTATTTTAGTGTTATAAGATTAAAGTAGGCTGTTTGCTCGCTTTGCCTGTTTAAATCACTTCACTGTATTACAAGTGAGGTGATCGTTTAAGAAATCAAAACATGGAGGTATGTTTTTTAACACTCTTAAATGTTAAAACAAGTATTATTTTTCATGTATTTACATGTCTAGATTCAATCTAAATAATTGAAATCATTTCGTTTCAATGACCAGAGTATTTCACATCTCTATTTAAACAAACACACACATGCAAACAAAACAGCTGACCATAAGAAGCACTAAAGGAAACAGAGTTACTTTGGGCATGAGAAAACCAGAACAACACAATCCGTTGGAAAAAGGTACTTTTGTGCTTATATTACTCCAGTTCCACTGGGAACGCTTTGTCTCTAACAGTAATGGTTTCTCATTTTATTTTATAGAGACCTATTTCCGTTTCCTAAAAGTTTCTATGGTTATGTTTGTTCATTAATGCTTTTAATGTTCCTTCCCATATTGCTGCTTCAGTTTTTACTATCTTATTCGCATCAGGTTCTCCCGGTTTGGAGTTTACCTTAGTCATAAAAATGTGAGACTGTGTCCCAAACTTTAATGATGTAGAACATTGCATGTTTCTACAGGGCACAGTGGGACAAATAGCAGTTTGTATACTCTTAGTCAAGTGCTATAATGCACATACACTGAAATTTTTGGAATGGCTACAAGATAAACAGGCCTTTTAGGAGGGGAAAACCGATACGCTACACCATGGAAATAAAATGACCAAAAAAAAAAAAGAAAGAAAAGAAATAAAATGACCAGAGTGTTCCATGTCTCTATTTAAAAGAGAAGCCCACTGAGTATTTGCAATATGCTTCTAGCTAATGACCATAAATAATTTACATATTCTATGCAGAATAATTAACTTTTATATCTTTTATATAGACTGTGACAGTAGAGACCTGCAGCAACTCATGAATAACAAAGCATAGAGAACACGAATACCTCTTACAAGAAAAGAGCAACTATACTAACTGTAGAAATAACATTTATTAAAATTTTGAAATTAGATTATTATTAGATCAATAAATTAATGAGAAAGCTATATTGAAGTCTCCTACTGTATATGAAAGGTGTATGTCATCATTTTAGCTTTAATTATAGAAATAATTTTGCTTTGTGTTTATTTCACATATTGTTTTCTGTTGTTTTAATTTTTTATTTTAATGTAATACAAATAGATATTTAAAAAGAAAATATAGAAAACACTCTTTTTACTTTTATGAAAAAATAAAGCAAAATTTCCTAACAAAAAAATAAGAGCATAACAATGGTGGTCACGTTGTTTTCTGATCCAGGTTTATCGAAAAAAATGTATATTTTCTTTACACATTTTGTGTTTATCACTACATATGTATCCTTTTTAATTTCATTGTTACTTTTGAGTTGAACTTCCATTTGTCTGACCTTAATATTAACATTGTCATTTTTATATCTTTTACTTTCATTTTTAGGATATTTTATATCTCCCCCAAACTTAATCAAAAATAGTATTTTAGTAAAATTTTTGTGAACAATATATTACTGCATTTGATTTTCAGAATAGATGAATTAAGCTGAGGTAAGAAGCAAATCTAAAATCTCAGTGTCTTAGAAGTGGAGAGGTTAATTTCTCACTCTTTTATGCCGAGTTCTAATTAGGCCTGGGTTAACTATTTTGACTTCAGGTAAGGACTTGCGTGTAGTTAGGGAAAATACATCTGACAGTGATATTAAAGTGCTCTGCATTTTTCTCTCTTGCATATGAGCTACATTTTTGTGCTATAATCTTTACAGTGAGAAAAAACTATTGGTATAAAATTAGCATACATGTGAATAATTTAAGCCTTATTGATGAAGCTTTTGTAAGCCAAATGATTTCTGTTTGCATAATTGGTCATGAATTACTATAAGATGCAGATTCCTTTAGAAATTAAATTATAAATTTTACATATCTGTTCATTTATATGTGTTTACAACTATATAGAAATAAACTCAAGGCAAATATTAGAGCCAATTGAGATGTTACTATAAAGACATTAGATGATTACTTAATATGAGATCTAGTTAATAATAGCATCTTTGAGAACTCTGAATATAAATATTTTTGTAAATTCCATGTAAAAGAAACGCATTTGCTGGTGGCACAGATCTTTACTTTGGAAAGGAATACTGAGCAGTTTTTAACGAGTGTTTTAACTCGTAGGCTGAGACTAACGCCTTCTATGGCCGAATCCGTGGCTTCTATTTTGAGCAGGACGTGTCTCCTGCTTTTTGGCCTGACCCCTTTTCCTAATGAAGTCATTGAACCAGGCCGAGTTTTTGGGCGCAGTGTTCTCAGGCTCTGACTCCATCGGGAGGGCCGGCCCTCCCCAGAGTGCCTGAATTCCTGCTCTGGGTCCACCCACAGACTCCTCAGCCTCCCTCCCTGCTGAGCGCCTCGCTCTCTCCTGCTGACTATGTGGTCTGTCTGCTGCACATGAGGACGCCATTAAACACCTCAGGAGGCGGGAAGTCACCTCCTGGTCCTGGTCTTATTTGAAAAAAGAGCTCCTGAAGTGCGGCGTCATTGAACATCTTCCAAAGAAACACTCTGCGGAGGCATTGCTCCGCAAGGCACCATGTTCCATTTTTAACTGAAACTTGTGGAAAACAATAATCACAGAAGATACTTCCATCAACATCCCTTCCATTGACATGTATATATAAAAGTGAAATTATGGCTAGTCTTTTCTGCTATACCAATCGATTTCAACTAAAATTTGTTACTTGTTTTTGAGGCACGTAGAAATAAGTCGATAATTAATATTCAATATTATTATACCGACACGTCATATTTACCTTTACATGCTCAGTTAAAAGAATCAAACTTGTGTTAGTATAATATTCCCCTACTTTCTGTGGGTAGCAGTAGTTGGAAGCTTTACGGTTAAAAGCATGTTTTTTATAAACCCTTCCCCCACATCATAAAAGCAGCACATCACAAAAATAAAAAGTAAACATTTTATAGAATGTTATTGAAAACATTTCCTTGATTTTCCATCAAAATACAAATAATTTTCAATAAATGTACATCGCACAGCTTTCAAAAGTCTCTTTTTTTCAAAAATAGCATAAAAATAAGCTAGCAATTCAATTGTGTCTTTTAATATGTAACACTATTCAATGTGCTAAACTTCTGTTGTAATTTCCAGTGGAAAGGCACATAGTGAGAATTCTTTTTCTGCAAAACTGCTGGGAAAACAGATTTTCTAAATGTTTGCAGTAATATTTGAACATATATTTCATGATAGGAAACTCAGACACCAAATTTTTACTCTTCTGTTTTCTGCTGCATGAGAGGAATTAGACCCTTGATCTTCCATCTGTAGAGTCTATGGCCATTTGGTACTCTCAGGGAAATGAAACTTAGGAAGAGAAAGAAACAGCACTTCCCTTGTTTAAATTTACATTTTAAACCATACACAGTACCCCCAGCGGCAGCATAACGGCTGGGTGTGGGAGGCTGTAGTCAGTTCTAACACTAAACTCAGGCTGTCTCCCCTGGCTGGGCCCTCTTGGGACACCTGTCCACAGGACTTTTCTGTGGTTGCAGCAGGGTATTGAGAAGCACTTAGCAGGAGGATAGTCATGAGTTCGAGGACAGCCTGGGTTACAGAGTGAGACCCCGTCTTTAAAAAAAAACGGATATAAGGGAGTGTGTGCCTCAGCTCTCTTGTTTCTAACTGTACTAAACTATAACTTAATAACTACTTATCCATCTTTCTCCTTCCCTCTGTCTCTGCCTAACCTCCAGTAGTGATTATTCTATGTTCAACTTTTCTGAGATAAACATGTTTTTAGATCCTACAGATGAATGGGATCATTGTATCTATCAGAGAATTTTTTTAAAGAAAGATAATATTTATAATGTCTTAATATATAATGTCTTAGAAATTTGTCACTAATAGATTTTGATTACAACACTGAAGAAAAATAAAACTATGTTGAAATCTGAATATATAGATAGCCATAAAATTCAAAAGAAGTAGTAAGAGGAGAAACATAAAATGTCATTGTTTTAATTTCATAATTTATTCAAAAGTCAATGAGCTGTGGAAGCAGAAGTAATAATGTATTCACACGAGACTGCAACACTCGAGGAGGGAAAGAATAGTACGATTACAAAGGGTGAGGAAGCTGGTTGTATGAAGTACACCACAGCGAGTTTACTCAAGTTGTGAAGTGAAAGCATATATGAGGAACTATGCACTGTAAAGTATTTGGTGTGAAGGGAAGAAGAAAACAGAAAAGTGTCAGGTGAAAATTCTGAGGACTGAAGAGTGCAATGCTGACTCGAATAGCCCCAGATGAGTTAAGGACCCTGATGGTTAGCCCAGAGCAGCAGGGGCAAACCTACGGCATGCGTGTCACAGGGGGCTGTTTGTATCATCGAAAGTCCTAAAAGATTCACCATCACTGGCCTAAATAAGCAAAAACAAATATAAAAACAAAAATTACTATAACAAGGCAATTAAAAAGTCATCAATAGCCCAAAAGAATGCAGCAAAGCAGAAATGAAGGAACAACAATAATGGAAAAAAGAAAATGCAGAAGGAAATCCAGAGGTAATGTCAGTAGAAATTAGTTATAACAGGAATAAATAACATCTCCAAATATTTATACATTTAAAAGCAAAGCATAACAGTCCATGTAAAAATAAGTAAAGAAATAGAAACAGGCAGATTTAGAGCCATAATAGGGAATTTTACCCTCATTTCCTCAGGGATTTACAGAATACATAGATGAGAAATTGATAAATAAAGATTCAATACCACAATCAACCAACTTGACCTAATTAACATTTATAAATCCTTACACGCCACAGAATCCACATTCTTTTCAACTGGATTTTATAAGAAATACTGAGGCAAGCAGATGTACAGCAATCTATAATGAAAAAAATCAGGTCGCTGTCCAGGGGAAATTAAGTGCAAAAGATTATTTACAAATCTAGGAATTTAAAAATATTTTATATATTGACTTTGTAGTATGCAAATTATAACTGAATGGACTTGATTTGAAGAGTGGAAACTGCTGCTGTACGAATTAGGAAGTCGCTGCTTCAGCAAATTCCCCCAAACCAGACAGTATGTGGTAGAATCTGCACCAGGCATACGATGTATTGCTGCCTTGCCGCCACTTAACCTTGCTAAATTTATGCCACATACAAGTTTAACTCGCAGGGTAAATAAAATTCGCAGATTCCTAGGTTCAAGTTTACTTAAAAAGTTCAGTTTTTATCTTCCCAGGGACTACAGAAAAATATTAGAAGAACTAGAGCCACAACTGTACTGCATGGATCGTAATTCAACGTATTAGATCCTCCAGGGTCATCTCACAAACAGTGTAACTCTCAGGCATCTTTTGGAGTTCAGCTAAGTCACTTACAACGAGAACTCTTATAACCAATAATATTAATCATGTTTCCCAGAATGTCCAATCTCGCAAAACCCTGTACTTTTCATTTTAAGAATTTATTTCAATTGTAACTTTAAAATGCACAACGACCAGCCAGGCGTGGCGGCACAGGCCTGTAATCCCAGCACTCTGAAAAGCTGAGGTAGGAGGATCACAGTTTCAAACCCAACCTGGGAAATCTGGAGGGTTAGTGAAAGCCTGGCTCAAAATAATACAAAATTAAAATCAAAATAAAAAGGGCCTGGGATCATAGATCGACGCAAGTGCCCAGGGTTCAATCCTCAGTACAGCACCTCCCCCAACAAAAAAAATCCCCACTGGGCATTACTATTTGAGGGCAATTTCTAGTATTTATCAACAACCACAGTACTTGATCTTGTGTTGGTCACAGGTCCTGCCTCGATTTTTTTTGAGGGGCTGTTTGTTTTTTGTTTTTTGGTTTTTTTGGTGCTGGGCATCAAATTCAGGGCCTTGTGCTTGTTAGGCAAGTGCTCTACCACCGAACTAAAGCCCCAACCCCTGCACAGATTTGTTGAATAAAACATTGATTACTGATTATGGCAAAATGGTCAAAGTGGGCAAAACAGTATGAAAATTACATAGCAAGTAAAATGTATTTGCATAGTAGTCAGTATACATCGCTTCTCAGCCTTTTGGCTAAGATCAAGTGGATAGCAGTCAACATAGAAGACACTGTTTTCTAACTAAGCAGATTATAATTTTTCCCATTTCATTAGTCATTTCTAATGGGCTTTGGTAAAGGGTCTTGTGACTGGTGTATTTCTAAGATTAAATTATAAACAATAAACTGGATGTAAAAAATGGAATGAGCACTGCGGATAATTGAGTTTAGATTTTTTAAAAAAGCATGGACGGTCCAGGACAGACCAACAGAATGAACTGGCAGAGACGCAGCTGTGTCTGGTGTCAGGCCTTCACGCGGCTGCGAAAGACAGCAGGGTTGTGGCGCCAGGCGCTTTCTGCCTCTCCACGGTGCATCATTACTGCGCTGAGTGCAGCCATCAGGACTCATAAAGTGAATACTAACAAGGGAAGACTTTATGGAATATAGATACTCTTAATAAGCTTAGTTTAGAAAATCATATATGTAAACAAATATCTGTTGCAATCAATTGCAACAATGTTTGAAATGTATCGTATTTATCAAATTAAATATTTGACCCATTTTTACTCATTTATCAAAATATTCAAATTTCTGTAAGATTCTAAAGTGTTTTTATTATTAAGATCTCAAAATATTATCTTAAAATTGATTGAAAAACAAGGTATTTCCACAACAAGAAGTACCTCGAAAAATTCATGACCACCAAAAAAGCATTGCAAAATTTTTTAAGGATATCATAGAAATAGACAACGAAGCCAACAATGGGGTGAGCAGCTAACAAAAGGGGAAAATGAGGAAATCAGCAACTGGAAAATAATGAAATGACATGAATAAGTTAATGCCTCTCGTAATGACTCTCAGTGTGAGCAGTCTCAGTTTCCCAGTGAAAAGACAAAGATTGGTAGACCGGAACAAGAAAGGAGCCTAACAATATTCAGTATGTAAGAAACACATTTAATTCAAAAATATATTCACAGATCAAAAAACAAAGGGTGGAAAACAATATCCCATGCAAGGAGAACCTGGAGAAAACAGGAATTGCTATCTTAAAGTAAGACAAAGTGAATTTCAAACTAAGACTGATGAGAAGAGACTAAGGAGGTCACCACATGTTGGATAAGGGAACAATTTGAGAAGAAGAGTTAACAATTATGGACATATACACAGCAAATACTGGTGAACCAAACTTCCTAAAACAAACACTAATGGACATGAAAAATCAGATAAATGTCAATACGGCTGTAATGGGGGACTATAATAACCCATTCTTACAAATGGACAAATAAACTGCACAAAAAATAAACAGAGGAATATTAGAGTTGAACCAAAGCTTCAAGCAAATGGAATTAATAGATGTCTACAGAGTATTCCACCCATCAACAACAGAATATACACTTTCTCAGCAGCACATGCATCTTTCTCCAAAATAGACCACATGCTAGACAAAAAAGCATGCTTAAGTAAATGCAAAAGAAGCAAAATTACCCTATGCATATTCCTGGACCATAGTGTAGTGAAACTAGAAATCAATCATAAAAGACACCACAGAAACTATGCAAACACATGGAAATTAAATAACGTACTCTTGAATAATCAATCAGTCACACATGAAATTAAAGAAGAAACTGGGGTGTTTTTGAAATCAAACAGTAATGCCAGCTCAACATAATGGAACCTATTGGATGCAATGAAGGCTTCCAAAGAGGTAAGTTTACAGCAGTGAATTCCCACATCAGAAAAACAGAACGAGCTCAAATTAATAACCTAATGATGTGCCTCAAGGTCCTAGAAAAACAAGAACAATCTACATCCAAAACTAATATGAGGAAGAAAGTAATAAATATCAGGGAAGAAATTAATAAATTTGAAACTAAAAAAAATACAGAAAACTCAATGAATCCAAGAGTTTGTTCTTTGAAAGATTAAACAAAATAGACACACCCTTGAAAAGACCTAAATCAATGCAATGAGAAACAAAAAGGTAAAAGTGAAACAGATTCTGCTGAAATTAAGAAGGCTGTCAGTAACCACTTGGAGACGCCAGTTCTAATTAAGTGGAAAATTCAGAAGATAGGAATAAATTCCTAAACACATATGAACTACCAAAGCTGAATCAAGAAGATATAAAAATCTTGAATCGGCCAATATCAATCAGTGTTATTGAAGAAGTAATAAAAAATACCCAACACAAATGCCAACTAAGAAACCCTTGTCCTGGCAGAGTCACAGCAGAATTCTACAGGAACTTCAGAGAAAATGAAAGTCATAGCTCCTCAACCTCTGTGATGAATCAAAAGGGAAGCAGCACTCCCAAAGTCATTCCTAGAAGCAACTGTCAGCCTGATTCCAAACCAGAAACGAACCCAATTGAAGAAGAACAAAGATCCAAACCGTAAAATGATACTGACAAACAGAAAGCAGCAAACCATTAAAAACAGCATACATCATGACCAGGGAGGATTCAATCCAGACATGCAGGGACGGTTCAACATGAAGCCAGGACAAAAATCACATGATCATCTCAATACATGCAGAAAAAGGATTTGACAAAACCCAACATCCATTCCTGGTAAAAACCCTAAAGAAAATGGGAATACAATGTCTTTACCTCAGTCCGATAAAAGCCATCTATGACAAACCAATGGCCAACATCATACTAAATGGAGAGAAGCTAAAAGATTTCTGCTAACACAATTTCTGTTCAATAGAGTTTTCAACACATTAGCTAGAACAATAAGATAATAGAAAAGAATAAAAGGGATAGGAAAGGAAGAAATTAAATTATCATTTTTTGCTGATGACATGATCCTCTACATAGATGACTCCAAAACTCCACCAAAAGACTCCTAGAACTAATATCCAAATTTAGTAGTACAGCAAGATACAAAGTCAACACTCAGAAATGAATATGATTCCTGTATACCAATAACAAACTCACCAAGAGGGAAATTAGGGAAATAATACACTTCACTATAGCATCAAGAAAAATGAAATACTTAGGAATTAACCTAAGCAAGGAAGCAAAACCACTCTACAGTGAAAAATACAGAGCTCTGAAAAAGGAAATTTAAGAGGCTATCAGAAAAAGGAAGGCTACCTCATGTTCCTGCATAGGTAGAACCAATGTAGTCAAAATGGCCATACTTCCAAATCTGTCACATAAATTTAATACAATCACAGTCAAAACACCAATAACATTCATTACCCAACAAGAGAAACAATTCTAAAATTCACATGGAACCAGAAGAGATCTAGAACAGTAAAATCAATTCTGGACAAGGGCAAGGCACAGGTCATCACAAGCCTGGACTTCAAGTTATACTACAAAGCTACAGTGAATAAAGCAGCATAACATTGGCAAAAAAGACTCATGAATCTATAGAACAGAAAAAAAAAATGCAGAAACAACTCTAGAAACACCGAGATATGTTATTATTGAGATAGGGGCCCAATCCCTTTACTGGAGAGAAATATCCTCTTTAATAAATAATGCTGGAAAAACTGGCTTTCCACATTCCAAAGGATGAATTTAGACTCATATATCACCATACACTGAACTAAAATCAAAATGGATCAAAGATCTAAATGTTAGGACAGAAACAATCGGCTGAAAAACAAAATAGGTAAAAATATTGAAGACACAGGTGTAGACTAAGACTTTCTGAACAAAACCATGATTGTATAGGAACTATTACAAAGAATCAGTAACCAGGATTACATTACTTTAAAAATCTGCACAGCAAAGGAAACCACCAAAAGAGTGAAGGGTCAATCTACAGAATGGGGAAAAATTATTTCACCAGCTACTCCTCAGACAAAAGACCAATATCTAGAATATATAAAGAACTCAAAAGATTAGCCCTCCCCCCAATTTAAAGGCCCAATTAAAAATTGTGCATCTGAAATGAATAGATATTTGCCATTGATGAAATACAAGTAGACAATGAATACATGAACAAAAATTTCAAGATTGCTGGCCTTTTGAGAAACGCAAATTAAAACAACACTGAGATTCTGTCTCAGTCCAGAAAGGTTACCACCAAGAATACAACCAATAACAAATGTTGGAAAAGCTGTGGGAAAAAAAGTAACATTTCTCAATTGTTGGTAGGACAGTAAACTGATAAAACCACTATGGAAATCAGTATGAAGAGTCCTCAAAAGACTAAAAATAGAAATTCCATTTGACCCACCTGTTTCCTTTCTAGGTATTTGCCCAAAAGAATTACAAACATCATACCATAGTGATTTATGCATAGCCATATTTATTGCTACACAATTCATAACAGCTAAATCTTGGAAACAGCCTACATGTCCATGAAAAGATGAATGGATAAATAAAATACGGTATTTATACCCAGTGGAGTTTTACTTTATCAAAAAAAAAAATGAATAAACTTGAGTCACTTTGTAAGAAAATGAATGCACCTTGAGACCCAAATGCTCAGTGCAGTAAGTTAGATGCATGTGCTTAAATACCACATAGTTTCTCTTATATGAAAATTTCAATATACATATGTACAGTATGAAATAAAAAAACAAATAATAAGAAAATAGACAGAAAAAGTGTATTGTAAACCAACTGGACAATGCATCTAAAACTGTACCTTAGTACAAGGGTCTCATATGTTTTGTATGTTTTTGGCATATTTTTCTGGTTTTCAATCTGTATGTATGACAATTAACTTTATAAAGTGTGATAAGATAAATAAGTGAATCTGATGAAAGTAAACTACAGAGGGGTGGAGGGAAGGAGGAAAAGAATCAAAATGTATAATATACATTTTCCAAATCCCTACGGAAAATGTAATCATTATGTACTGCAAGCATTACTAACAAAAGACAAATACATAAAACATCGAATCCAAATCTAACAAAATTTACTCACATTCTGTACAATAGTGATCTTACAACATGTTATATTCAGTCTCTTTTTGGTTGAATACTGCATAAATCTGTATTATTTTTATTCACTATCAACCACTGAAATTTAAAAGTACGCTTTTTTTCCTGTATCATTTTAATTAAGCTTAATACTACTCTTGGCCTTTCTTGACTGCAAAATCTGCTTAAACTATCATATTTTTGGGGGGTAGAGGTTGGGCAGACTATATCATCCAGTAACTTCTTTAAGGAGGATATATTGTTACTAGATTATTTCATATTTATTTAGATGGAGAACAAATGGTCTCTACTCATTGAATGGTCAAAAAATTAATGCATAAATATAACCTACAATTTATTTTCTCTTAATAGTTAGTTAACATTTCTTTTTATTTTAATGTTCACCATCATTCCCAGTGACAATTATTTTGCAAATAATTTTTGGCAGATCTTACTTTTTAAGTCAAAATTTTATGAATTTGTATTATTTGCATCTCATTTCTACTAATATTGGTGTGTTTGCTTGTTTTCTCTTTCGACGATGGAGAGATTGTTCTTTCTTCTAACCACCCTGATTCTACCATTGTTTAATCTCTTTTGGAGATTTCACATTGAGGGTTGTGTGACCTTTTATCTTCTCTTTTCTATGTTGCCCTGGCTTTATTACACATTCATATTACCAAGTTTCTGTTACACTTTCTTCACTTTAGGATATATTTCAAGGTTGAGTGCTCACCTTATTTCGTGGTGTCACTTTTCATCTTAATCCTGAATTATTTTTCCTATTTCATTTGACACTTTTTAAAATAGACCCTAAGCATTTTCTTAAATCAGTTTAATGATTACCGCCAATTTTGATCTTTGTAAGTCTGAAAATGTTTCATGCTAATAGATGAATGGCGGCCTGCACAGCACTCTGGGGCTAGCTGCTCGCAGGTGAACTCCCACAGCCAGGATCTACTTACCTGGTTTCAGCAGCACTGTGCAAGACAGGGAGTTGTGCATGGCTGGAAGCAGAAGCATATGCTAAGCCTACTATCTGCTCAGAATACCTGTCCATGTCCCTCGGTTGAAAGAAAACTATTCTTTACTTCTATTACTATTTGAGGCTCTGTGGGCTTTTCATATTATTTATAAGGTACACATTGATTGTCAGATAGTCTTTAGTTTTATTTTGGTAATGATACTTATAATTTAAGTTGTTTTCCTCTAATGTGCACTACACATTGGACAAAACAGTAGAATATTCAAAAATACATTCTTTAGCATTAATTATGCAACACACATCACAAGTCCTTGTTTAGATCATAAGCATGAATGTTTTCACTTCCTAATCTAATAGGAACAATTAAATACACCCTATAGTCACTCCAGAATTTTTTTATTGCCCACTTTAGCAACATAATTTGCAAAATAGCATAATTAGAAAATTCTCAAAGAACTTTCAAGTGCGTATGTGCAATTCTTTTATTAGAGGGTAAGTTACATGCAGAGACTACGTGAGGTGTTAGCTTTTCCCTAACTGACTATGAAAATAGACGGGGCAAAGTATACAGAAAAGCAGAGTGCTGCTTCGCCAATTATGTGCATTTCTAAAAGAGATTTGGGTCCTAGATACGAACAAAGATCATATAAATTTAATTTAGCTAACATCAATTAGACAATCAGTGGTTGACATAGTTTTTCTTGTGTGTGGTACTGAAGATTGAACCTGTGATCTCATAAGTCATATAGTCTTCCACTGAGCTACACTCTCAGTCCTGTCCAAATAATTTTTAAACATGAAATTCAAACATATGCATCCTGGTATAGAAGTTTTCTTCATATATAAAACAGCTAAACATATACAGCTTTAAAGATAAGCCATTCACTTTTTAAAAAGAATACACAGTTACCCATGTGTAAGTATGTAAATAAATTGTGATATTTGTCATCTGAAATGGCATTTGATTTCTGTCTCCTCACATTGTGTAATCTTTATGCTTTGAGTGTGATCTGGCCCCAGAGTTTCTGACAGTGGTCATGAAATCAGATTACAGAAAGATTGACTTTCTCCTTCTCTCTCGGAAAGCAGCAGGCAGCAATGTCAGGGATTGGGACACAGTTAGTTTAGTATGATACTTCACGCTTGTACAAAAATGGTATCAAGTGTGCTATACAAATGTAGTCTAGTAGGGTCTAGTTAACTCAAATGAGAAACAGAACAAAAATCCGGTTTGACAGTAGAAGTAGGAATATATATATAAATAATTGAACTATAAAAAGCAGCAAGGTATGTTATGTATACTACTCTCCAAGAGGAATATAAACTTTATGTACTGCATACATGTACGAATAAATAAAAATTAAAATTTAAAAACTACATTATGCTCTAATTTACTCAGGTTTCACAAAGTTTAAATGAACAGAAGATAGAAAATCATGCAAGCTTTGACCGACAAAGCAGATTATATAACCAAATTAAAGAGACTGAGAACATGTAGGAAAGTTTATTTTAAGTGACTGTCTTAGTCACTAAGACATAACACTCGACACAAACAACTCAAAGAGGAGATGTTTACTTTGGATCGAAGACTCAGCCCGTGGTCGGCCAGCTCTGAGGCAGAAGCGGCATTGTAGATGAAGTGAGTGCTCAGATCATGGAAGCTAGAGAGCACGGAGAGAGAGCAGGAGCGTGGGAGGGAAACGCCCCACGCAGGCCACCCCAGTGACTGGCCTCCTGACTGCTGCGTCTAGCATCAGCACGTTCAGATACGAACCCAACAGTGGGCCCGACTACTGATGACCTCAGCACCCCCATGATCTAATCACCTTCACCAGGCAGGAGAATCTGAGGGGACACTTTAGATCCAACCACAGCATTCAGCCCCTGAATTCCCGAAAGACTCCTGTCCCTGTCACTAGGTAAAATAAAATGCATTTCACCCATCTCTAAAAGTTGCCATTGCTGAAAAGTCCAAGTCCAAATTCTCCTGTGTGACTCAAACTCTTAGCTGTGAGCCCCCATAAAGATCAAAAAGCAGGTTAAATACTTCCAAAATACAATACACAGGATAAACATTCCATTCCAAAAGGGAGAAATGGGGAAATAGACAGGAAGGGAACAAAAGCAAGACCGAAACCCCGCAGGGCAAATATTAAATCTGTTAAATCCTCTAGCTTGGTGTCCAGCTCACCATTGAGATGTGGACCACTTGTGGCGAGATGCGAATGCTGAGGGGTAGGGCAGCCCTACCCCTAACACATTGCCAGTTGCAGTCCTCATACCCTCTCTCAGCTGGCTTTCCTCGGAAGACGATCCATGTTTCTGGCACCTCCAACTCTCTTGGGTCTCCACTGTGCTTTCCACTTTACTCTCACAGCACCTGATCCTCCAGGCCTTCTTCTGAAATCCGGGTGAAATCTGGTTTCCTTGACAACTCAACTCCTGGATTTTGCAGGCCTATCAAACCAGCACCATGTCGATGAAACTAAAATTGGCCAAAACTCAAGCAGTATCCAGGTGACATTGCATCATGGCTTCAGACACCATTCAGTGCCTAGATTTCTGAACTCGGTGAACCAGTTCCATCGGTGTCCCTTCTGGAGCAGGAGGCCCAGAATCCCTCTTTTCAAATGAAAGCTTCATAGTTTTGCACCCTTGTAAAACCGAAAAGGGTTGGGTCTTGCTAATACTTGAGATGGCTTTAAGCCATCTTTCCGATTGTCCCGAGTCAAAGTACTTGGCTTTCTTTTAATGGTCATTTTTTTTTTCAGCAATCATACTCTTTATGGGTCAATTTTTTTAGGTGATTGTTTCAGCAAAATTGGAACATTTTACATCTGCTTTTATCTTCTGGTTCTCACTGGAAATTTGGTTAAAACAATTAGCTTTACCAACACCACAGCCTGAACGTTGAACTGCTTTGAAATTTTCTCTACCAGATGAATTAGTCCACACTCCTAATGGCAATCTCCTGTAATGACTCAGAGCACAAGGACAACCACTGGTCCAACTCTAAATGAATTCCTTGCTCCCCATCGAAACATCTTGAGCCCGCTTTTACTGATTGCATTTCTATCACTATTCTAAACTCCTGAGATCCGACCAGTATCCCACATCAGTCGCTGCCCACACACACATTCCAGGGTTTCTCCAGCCTGCTTCTCCAAACTTTCCGAACTCCTCCTTCAACCAAGTTCCAAAGGTTTCTCAAGAGTCTGAAAGTAGGAATCCTATACAACCAGCCATTCCCCTACTAGGTGTCTTTCTCAAAGAGCTAGAGACATCATACTACAGAGATATTTGCACAACAATGTTTATAGCTGCACAATTTGTAATAGCTAAATCCTGGAAGCAACCTGTATACATATCAATGAATAGCTGGATAAACAAAATGTGGTATCTATACATAATGGAATCTGATTCAGCTATAAAGAATGACAAACTAGAGTCATTTGTAGGCAAATGGATGGACCTGGAAAATATAATGTTGAGTGAAATAAACCAGTCTCACAAGCTGGAATACCACATGGGTAGCCCTCATTTAGTGAGGTAAAATACAAACAAAAGAAAAGGGTAAACAACGGATACAAATAGGCAAAGTGTTAGATATAAACTAATAGACAAAGGGTTCAAGGGAACAAGAAGAGGACAAAGGGGGAGGGGAATGGGAATCCAGAGGAATAATGATATTTTAAAAATAAGAACCTAATAACCCAAACTTAAATCAGTGACACGTACACTGGGCATTATAGTAATTTTATATAGTTGTGACTTACTGCTGTATGTAGGTGGTTGTTTACATTGCTCACTGTCATAAGCAAAAGGTACAATTTATTGTGGTCTGTAAGCTTGTGTAATGGCCGTTAAGTGTGTAATTTTGGATAAATTTTAATAAAAAATAAAAAAAAAAGAACAAAAACAAGGCTGCTAAACCACACGGTCAGGTACAATCAGAGCAAAGACTCCCTTCTATGGTATAGAATCTGTCCTCTCACTTTCACACCACTGAGGCCCAGCAGCCAGCACCTACAATCTAAAGGAGGAGAGGTTTGTATCAACTTCCGGTTTCAGCCCGTCTAGCCAGCTCCACACAGAATTAGCAGGACAGATGTAAGAGGTGGCCAACTCATGGCAGCAGGAGGCCGAGACCGGTGGGGAGGAGGCGGAAAGAGCGATTATACCCCCTAGGCTGGGCCTCTGGTGTCCTACCTCACCTGATCAGGCTCTGTCTCCCAGCAGCACATTCAATCATGAACTCAAAAGAGCATTAAATTCTCTGATGTGTGAGCACCCCAGGAACCAGTCACAACTAATGCACAGGAGAATTTGGGGGAGCATGTTAGATCCAAACAAAAACAGTGACTATAATGTCACAGCAATTGGGACTTCCTTTTTTGGTGTAATAATCAGCCTTTGAGATTTAGGCTTTCAATAAAGACATGTAGGCATGCATAACTTTTGTCAGTATTTATCAGAAAGAGCTGTTTTGATTTGAAATGCATACAGCAACTGAATCAGATGTATCACCAAGTGCAAAGAGAAATGTTAAATTCAGTAGGGGTTGAATGGACCCAGCTGTGGCGATGCCACGAGAGTGTGGCTGGCAGAAATGTTAGATGTCTACAGTTCTGTAACTGGCAAATCCCTGGATTTGTAATGCAAAGCAATAGGGATGAAGAGCTCAGACGGCACAGGCAACTAAAGGACTAGATTAGACAACGTGGTAAACATTCTTTAGACAGGTCCTATGTTTGTTACCAAATTTTACATGTAATGTATAACAGTGTTAAAAATAATTTAACAGATTTAGGAAAATTGATTATAGAAATACTTTCATATTTGCTAATGATACTTATTATAAAGTAACTAATATAATAAAATTACATTTAGAAACAAGAAGTCTGGAAATTCACAGTTTTTAGAAAGTAGTTACCTCTTTTATCTGAAATATAGAAGAAGAGTATATATATCTCAAACCATACAGTATAGAGATTATCCATGTGTTTGCTTTTAAAATATTCAGAAAGCAATCATATTTTAGTTGAATCAATTCAGCGTGGATCACAAACAATATTTTTACCAAATTCAGTTGATAAAATTTTATTCGTTTTTTTCTGTCCTTATTTGTCCTACTATAATATTCTTTAAATTTGGAGTTTTCACCATTCTTCAGAATTTTGTTTTTGTTTTTGTTTTTGTTTTTGTTTTGTGCTGGGGATTGGATTCACAGAATTCTTTGGATATATCAGAAGTGTATGTATTTTTTTTTCCTTAGCATTACTTTACTAATGTTCATGGATGCCTACATGAAAGACATAAAGAAATGAAACTGAATGAAATAAAGGATGCATTTAGAACAATAAAACAGGGTGCACAACTCAAGGGAAAATACGCCAAGTGAAGATGAAAGACAGCATAGGACTCTAGGGCAAAAATGCAAATGTCACCAAAAATGGTACTGTGGCAATACTCCCGACTCCACCTAAATAAATACATTCTTTCTTCAGATTTAAATTCTACTGAGAGGAAATTCACTTAAATACTACAGTGCCGGAAGGAATATGATTATAGAAAGGCGTTTTTGATAATAAAGGAACACCCACACGGCAGATCGTGCGTCTTGCCCCTCCTTGGGGCAGGTAGAGTTGACACAGAGTTATCATCTGCTGACCGTCCACCCGACAACAGAGAAGCACACAGACACAGGGACTCATAGTTCTCAACTCCGACGCCGGAGAGATACAGCCTGTACGTGAGCCTCCGGCCGGCAGCAGAGCTCACCCAGAAAGAGCAAATCCAGCCCTCTGGACAAGCGTGGCAGGGGAGTGCGTGTGAGATGTGAGACTCCCTCCCAAGCGGCAGCCGCTAAACAGACTCGGTGATGCTGGCATTCCCGAGGTTGGTGTATATATTTACAGCAACTCATATAAAAATGCCAGCAAGGTCTTTCCAGATACTGAAGATTTTTCTGAAATTTATATCATGTAACATATAGAGACTACAATAGTTTATATAATCTTGTTCAAAAAAAAAAAAACGTAGTGAGGGAAATCAATGAAGAAGGTGTGGTATTGATAGAGGGCTAGACATGCAAATAAATAAAACACAACAGATATCCTAGAAATAGAATCAGTATGTGCAGCTAAATTTTGAACAAAGGTAAAAAACATTACAATGGAAAAGCAATCGGCATTCCCACAAATAATGCTGGAGCAACTGAAGATTTGTAGACCACAGACAGACAAGGAGATAGAGAGAGAGAATAAGAAATAAAAAACACCTTAAATGAAGTCTTACATCGTATCCATAAATTAATTCAAAATAGATTCAAAACTTACATTAATGAAAATGTTACACTTCAAAATTTAAAAAATACAGTAAGATTTATATGAGTAAATCTAAAAAAAGAAACACTTTGATAAAAGAAATCAAAGAACTAAAGAAACGGAAAGCTCTTCCATGTTTTTGGATAAAATGATTCAATGTTGTCAATTTTCAACTCTCCTCAATTCCACCTGCAGATTCAATTCTTCCAACATGCAAATCTCAGCAACTTATTTTTTAGATATTGCAAACTTATTCTAAATTTTACGTGTAAGTGCAAAAGACCCAGAATAGGCACCACACTGCGGAAGAGAACAAAATAGCCACGGCGAGGTCTGACGCTCTCCGACGCCAAGACTTACTATAAAGCTGCCGCAAAGGAAACAGCGTGTTGTGCGTGAAAGAAAAGACAAATTGGCAAATGGAAAAGAACAGAGCTTAAAACTAACGAATTATTGATACAGTAAGTTGGATGACTCTCCTCAGGATAACGATGAGTGAAGAGTAGTTTTCAAAAGTTGAGTTACCCTGCAATCCCATGAAACACTTTATTGCGGTTAAGTGCACACCACAAACGCGGCCGTGTTCGGCCTCTTCGGTGCATCACGCGGTCAGGCAGCATGCGCACCGCTGACCCCAAAACACTTTCCCGACTCCCAGGGCAGCTGCGCACGTTCGGCCCAGACACCACCCCGCGTCCCCGCAGCCCAGGGCGGCAGCCCCGCGTGTGCTCTCCAGGCCCCTGTTCACCCTCCACTCTGGGCGCCTCCTATAAATGGAGTCACACAGTCTGTGCCCTTTCACAACTTGGTGATACCACTCAGCACCACATTTCAAGTGTCCTCCACGTGGCAGCATCTGTCATAATTTAATTCCTTTTAAAAGGTGGATCACCTTTCACTGTATGTAAATAGCACATTTTGTTTACCTATTCATCTACTATGTTGCACTTTTAAATGAAAAAAACAAAAAAACTACAGAACTGTAGGATTGGTTAGTCAGGGATGGAGCCAGGAATGGGAAGAAAGAAAATGTGCTTAATTAAACACATTCAACATCGCCAAGAATCCTTGTAGCATTGCAATTGTTCTCTGCATTTGCTATAATAGATTCACAAATGTAGGATGTGATGTCGAGTAAATATACACATATGCAAGTGACTACATGTAAAACTAGAAATCTGAACAATATCAAAGTCAATATTCTACAGGAGAGCTGTGCTATTCTTTAAACACAATACTACTATTAAAGGGGAAGGCGATATGTATATGGGTTCTTACTGTATTAATTGTTATAACTATGAATAGATCTACTCTGATTTCAAAATAAAACATTTAAATTAAACATAAAGATCTCACAGAATTCAAATGTCTTGTATCACACAGTGTTACAGGGTTATAAGGTGCAGCATTGCATGATGCTGCTGATTACAAACGCTAATGAGAAGCATCCAAATAAGTCTTGGGATCAAAATATGTCCAAGAAATAAAAGATATTTGGGATATGTATTAGAAGGTAAATTATTCTAGTGAGGGAAGTATGGACAATCACTCTTATTCGTAAGTAAATGAGCAAAATAGAGAAAGAGAAAGACAATAGAAATATGCCATATAAGATATTTTGAATTAACAAGATGTTTTACCTAATCCTGAAGGCACTAGAAATATTATGGGTATGCATCTTTGAAGAAGTGAAAGTGAAAGATGATCGTATAATTCTTCAGAATGAAAACTAAAAAGCAAAGAAGCTACTGAAATAAATCATAATATTATTACACTAAATTTAAGCAATGGAAGTGGAACTAGGGAGTCAGGAATAAAAGTCAGGGAAAATCGTGAATTCAGCCTGAAAGGAGGAGAGAAATTCTTAGTCCTCACCAAAGCAAGAGAAAGTTGGTACATTACAAAGAAATGGTGTCTACTGAGAGCCTCACACATCCCACAGCGCACGATGAAGAAAATTTTGAGAAAAAAATAGAGGTGAAACACGCAAATGTTTAAAGTTCATCAGAAAGTGACAAGCCAAATTTTCCTGAGATAATTATTGTCTGTATGTATAATGAAGGTGGTTTGTTTACTCCTAATATAAACATTTTTATCAAATATATAGTCTGGTTTCACTTTCTGAGTGCTCTAATCACACATCGCCAGCGACAGAGCTAAGTCGAAGTGGAATTCATCCACTACACAGTGTTGGGCTAAATACATGTATAATTATGCCCTCCACTATTTGACCTTCCCAGACTACCCAGACTGCACTAACTCAGTCTTCCCTGATTTTATAGGCTATTTTTGCTTCTGGAACTCTCATAAAATCACTACATTTTCTTGAAAATAACAGTTTCTTCCACAGAACTGACCATTTGTTTCCTTCACATAGCTACTAAGAGATGGAATATTATTTTGATATTCACAGAGATCATTAGTCATTCAGTAATAATCCTGAACCCAGAAGAGTAAGTTGATTAATTAAATGTTAATTTCTATGCCACAGGTGTAAAATGCTCTTAGCACGGAAGTGTCTACATCATCTGCATCCTGTCTACCGCTTAGCACGTATCACATGTGACAAAGGGAGGTACACCTAGTCATCTGGTTTCTTTTCAGCAAAATTAAAATAATGGAATTTCACTTGTTTTTCAGAGTTTTTTTTTAAGAGAATTTAGATATGATTTAACTGTAGACTGTTGAAGAAGTGTATCATCTAAAACAACTGCATACTACATGCATAATATTAAGAACCTTTATATACCATTTAAATACTTTCCATATAGTTGAATGATTTCTGTATGTTTAAGTATTACATTTATCTGACAGTATATCCAAAAACTTTCTACCAGGAAAACTTATTTTCTACCTAACTCAAATTAAGACATATATTCAAAGTTTTATATATATATATATATTTTCAATAATTTTCATGTGTAATTTCCAGAAGTACTTGTAAGAAACTTTTACTTTTCATTAGAGGGTGAGAGAAAAACAATAAATGTTTACACTGGGGCAGTGCGTGTCCTGCGGTAAAATCTCTTCTTAGGGAATCACTGGGAAACAACGATGCTCACTCAAAAATTTCAAATGATATTTGCCTAAATAAAACAGTAAATTTTAAATATGGGATTCAGTTTAGGACAAAGTGATTTTAAAATTCATACTTTCTCCTTTCTTTGGCAGTTTAGTACACAGTCATTTACCAGATAATCTGTATGAAATTAAGTAAAATTATGTAAAAAGGTCAAAAGTCATGATTTTGTATTATTCTACTTAAGCATAAGTTCTTAAAACTCAGCTTCTTAATTTTTAAATTGGCTTCAATTTGCTCTTTGTTGTAAGAGTTAAGCTAAGGAAACACTGGCATAATGTTTGTAACACATAAAGGGATGAATAAATAATAGCTATTTTATTAAGTCAGGTGTATACACATTTCATTGTACTTTGCAAACTGCCATTTAATCCCTCTAGGATTAATTTAAATGCAAATGTTGCCTTCAGATCTTAGCAGTGGCATAGTCCAAAAAATGTTACAGCTTTGAAATAATGATAAACACTCTATTAACTTTAATTGTTATTTTCTTGGGCACATGCAAGAGGGGGACAAGAACATTACCATAAGCAAAGGTCTATTAGCCAACTAGACCAATAAAAATTATACCTCTTGTCGAAACTGGAAGGACCAGTAATCATTAACAAGCCTAATAAAGAATTACAGTATTAATTAAAAAGTTTATTTTTCATTCTCTTGTGAAGCCTGAGCTAATTCCAGAAGGCACAAGAAGGAAGTGGAAACAACACCCGTGTGATCTCTCTGCTGGCTTCTTGAATGATAAGAATAGAGCTGACTCTCCAGTCAAGAAATCAATTATTAAGCTGTGCAAACATTATTTTAATTTAGAAGAAACTTGTTCCTAAAAGTTTGTATTCTTGTAGTCAAATTGATTCTTTTCTCCTCAACAGTTTCCATGGTCATGAATCTTTCCCATCTAGTTTCTTTAGGAACAAGATTTTTACCTCAGTAGAAATGTTAGAAAGTACATAACAAAATAAGGAGTATTTATTTGTACATTTTTTACATCTATTTAGCTTAGATTGGTGAATTAGAAGAATGTAAACTAGAAATTAAAACAAACTAAGGTCACCTCAAAAATAGTGTTTGGTGAGTAAAATGAGGTCATTAATGCCATGCTTTGTACCTATTAGTTCTTGAATAATGGTAAATCAAAGGTAAAAACTGAAAATATGCCAAATTCTTGTCCTTAAAGTTATTTTATGAAAAGCACTATTAAAGAGAAACAGTTGAGGTTAGCTTGAGCGGGCTGACCACACGGACAGCACATGACCCGCGGACAATGAGCACTGACCTTCATCAAGGTCGGCCTGGAGCGGGCCTGCACAGAACGCAGCTTGATGTGACTCAAGGCTAAATCTTCTTACCGTAACTTCCCTTCTTCCATTTCGAGTCTTCGGGGAAAGCAACCTCACTTAATGTGTGAAAGAACTGCTTTCCTGGATTTCCCCTTACTGTAGTACATTCCTTGTCAGTGTTTAGATGATCAATATTTTAAATCTTTAATGATGTAATTAGCAAGTAGTAGATAAAGAAAATACGTGAAAGGACAACTATTATTTCCATGATGTCTGAATTCTTGTTACATGTGACTGACTGCAAGTCTCTGTCCTCCAGCACAACTACTCGTAGACTGTCTTCAGGAATCCATCACTGTGAGACTATCTGATGGCCAGCGCGGTACCATCTTGATACCTCAAAGATGTAACACCTATGAGCACTCACTAGGCCCCGCCCATCACCCTAAGCAACCCCGAGCAGAAAAGAGGGCGTTTCACCAACATTTCATGTGGAAAAACATAAAGGATGCGTAGAATTCCATTTGTTTACTATGATCTCACCGACAGTATTAGAATTTGTTTCCAGACTTGATTCCAGAGCTGAGCTCAGATACTTCACTCACCGCCCTTTGTCCTAACTGTGCAGCGAGCATATTGCTGCGATACTGTCTCTGTTTCTCTGTTACATTGACAACTAAAGGATCAAAATACTCTATAAACCTAATCAGTTCTTCAAAGAAAGTGAAAATATCATAATACAGAATTTTTCTAAACATCTTTGCAATTTAGATCTGTGCATGCACAGAATGATGTAAAAGAGTTTAAGGTCTGCTTTTCAGCAATGCCATATAAATCACAAACTATTCTAACTCATTCTTTTTCAATTCTGACATGAAAACTACATTTTGAGAAATAGCTAAGCCGTGGCAGCACCTGTTTAGTTATTCAGAAAGTAACTTGTAAAAGGTCTTCCCTCAAAAACCTGGAATCTTTTGACTGACTTTTTATGAAGGATAAATTGAAATTTCAGAGCTTTAAGAGTGAAGTAACCTCTGGACAGCATTCTTTGTTTCTTGTGGCCGGAATGCTGGGTGTCACTCGTGAGGTGGCAGGAGCTCACCTCTACCGAGGTCCGTCTCCCGAGGACCACGAAGCTCCTTCCGAGCACCTTATTTCAGGGCAGAGGTTTTACAGCTTCCTCAGCAGAACTACATCACCGCAATGCTGCGTGCGTGCCGTCCCTGATGCCTGCACCCTGAGTTCAGGTTTGCACCTGGCAGGTTCTTGTGCAATCCGGCAGGATTCACTCCATTAACCGAAATGACAGGATTCATTTTCGGCACATGTCCACATGTTTTCTGATTGCTGTTTTCAAAAATACTGTAGAATAAAATCATCCTGCATAATGCAACATTAGATAGGAAATATACATATATATACAGATAGTAAGCAAATCATTATTGTACTTACTGTAATTTCTGTTTGTTTGGTATATAAAACAAGTTTAGAAGGCTCTCTACAAAGGAAGACGGGAGGGAAAAATGAGAAAATATTTTCTTCTTTCATTCTTATATTTTTTCTTTTAATTTATACTTTGTAATTCTTGTATTCTTAGGAAAGAAAAACTCTTACTCCTTGATCTGGTGTTGGTTTATTAAGAGGAAAGGAACTAACCACACTATCTTTCTCCACTCTGAAGACAGGAATAAAACCACACTTGAAGCCCAGGCTGTCCTCCTTGGCCCACAGAAGGGAGGGTCCTGTTTCTGAAGGAAACTGACTCTGAAGGAAGCAGGGACAAGGATGACGTCCAAGGGTGTGCAAGACACACAGCCAGCGACCGCGACCCGCCAGGCAGCGCCAAGTGCTGGCCTCGTCTCCGGTCTGACAGCACAAGGGGATACAGACAGGCTATTTCGCTAGTAAAGAGGAAGCTCCGCCTCTCGATTCGGTACCTCCTTAAACACTTGCATAGCGTGAGCTCGCTCATCTCAAACAATTTCATCTCTCGGTTCCTGTGGCAACAGAAGATTTTCCACTCAATGCTCTTTTACAATAGAGTCCTCAGTGTGTCTGTGATTGTGAAAGTGAGACAGTTTTCCTAAAATTGCTCAAATCGAAGCCCAGATAAATGTTGAAGTGTGTTCTAGAATATAACTGTGTGAATAAGCACTTTAGGTGTTTTATTATTTTGAGCATAAGTTACTATTTAGAATTTCTGTCCGCTTCAAACTGACAGTAATTATTTGTGAATGTTGGAAAAATGAATATTGTATATCATAAGGATTATCAATAAACAAAAGTGAACATTCTGAACTTGATTTCTAGCTTAGAACCTTAGTTTGCTCATGGATATAAATTCTTCCTTGTTTGTGTTTCCAAAATATTAGCTCTGGTAAGAGATTCCACACTGATCTATTCTGCTATATGTCCAAATATTATATTTCCGAAATATGTATGACAATGAAAGCAGAGCAATGACGTGGTAAAATGTTGATTTGATTTTCAATTGAGAGCTTTCAACAAGAGAAGGAGCAGTGGTCAGTGTGAGTACATTTTAAATTTTTAGAATTAGTTACAAATTGCTAACTTTGAAATTATCTTGGCTGCGTTTTTATTTAAAAAGACTGAACCGTGGCAAGCCTAGTTTGTTCCAGGCTTTTTAGCTACATCAAAAGCGAAGCAACTTGCCCTGGACGCTCAGGTGAGAACGATCGACTGATCTGTGCTGTAACACTCATCAGGTTCCCGTGTGAGGTGCCTAAAACAGACGATCTCCTTCCCACTTGCCTGGAGCCTTCTGAACCTTTCCTGTGAGTCAGAGAGAAGCCGTCAGCGTGCTCACTTCTTCAGTCTGCTGGCCTCGCCCTCCCCCCGCAGACAGACTCCCCTTCGGCCCTCCCGGGTGGTCTTCCTCGGCCCAGCGAAGCCCGTTTTCTCGATGACAGTCTTTGGAGGGGACAAAACGCCACTATGGCCACTCCCGCCGACCAGCGACACTCCCTCCGACTAAGATCTGTGTAAACGGGCAGGAGTGTGGAAAAAGGTTCAGCCTCCAGATGTGGGGCAGTGTCACATTTCAGCGTTTTGTAATAAGCACATGGCATATACAGACCGAGGGGCCTCCACGTCACCTTAGGGTGGAGTAAAGCTAAGTTACTTTATTCACTTTCATTACCCATCTTCTGTCTGCCCAGGTCTGAGGCCGCCACCTACAACATGTTCTACACCACTCAGCACACGTGCAAGCTCTTGCATTAGCACACTCGCAGGGCACACTTCCCACACCAGGGTGGGGACAGAGCTTTCCTCAGAAAATGCTCCACTTTAACTTCTCTTAAAGTTACTTCTAAGACAAAGTAGATTCATAAGGAAACTCATCGGCAGATACGAACCTGTAGATCACAGTGCCACGCACCTGTGTGCGTCTCCAAGCCAAAATTTGCTGGTACCAGCCTAGTACCATTTTATTTGTGAGAGTGAAATAATCATAAGACACATACTCATTAGTCCAAGGTTTACTCTGATCCAAGAATTATTTTAAGTAAGCACTTTACACATTGTGTCTTTCAATGTACGAAAATGGTGCTCTGCAGAGATGGGTAAAAAACTAAAAAGTGATAAAACATGAGAGTTTAAACCACCCCCAAATATTTACATTCTTTGTGTGGAGTTTGCACATGTACCTAAAACATATTAATTCTTTTTTTCTATCCTCTTTGCCTCCCTCCCCTTTGGCCCTCGTCCATCTCTTGATCCCCTTCCCATGGCCTCTGTTATATGACAAACCCAAATTATAAATACAGAGCAAAATAAAAGATAATAAAAGTAGGGAGATAGATCATTCCTCAGTTTTTAACATACATTGTAAATTTGTACAAAGTGAATGATTTGCAAATGTCTGTCACAATACAAAATGCAGTAAGTATTTTATGCATTGTGCATACGTAAAAAACTTCAGAAAGCCATATATTAAAATAACCTAGGAAAATGGATGCACCTTGAGACTATAATGAAATAGATTTGAATGGTTAAATGAAATAAATCAGACAACAAGCTTAAATATATGGTGGTTTCTTTTATATGAAAAACACAAATTATAAATGAAGAGTAACATATTAGAAAGTAGGGAGACAGATCTTTTTCAAATTGGAAGGGGATCAAGAGATGGAGGGAGAGGGAAGGGAAGGGAGGGAAATGGATAAAATACGGAATTAAGCTGTGTTAGGTACTGTACTTTTACATACTCCACACAAGGAATGTAAACATTATGAACTACAAACATATATGAATAAAAAAATCCAATGCAGAACTATCAATAAGAAAAATAAAACTACAATTCATTACAATGGTTACTCAAAATAAGGATGGTTATATGTCTCTACTGATACGGAAAACATTTAAAATACTATTAATATTTTTAGGCTAAGCTTAATAAAAAAAAGACATATATCACTGACAACCTGGAAACCCAGGAGGTGAAATCTATATCACTGCCAGTTAACTGACTGGAGGAAGTTTCCAAGCCCCAGAGCAGGAATCGAGTCCTGAGTTAGGGAGGCTTAGTGACAGTCAAGCTCAAAAAGCCGAGTAGCAGAGAAGAGAGAGCTGCACAAGGAAACACCTAGAAATTGGCAGAGTGGCCAGCCGCGTCACCTCGCGCTGGGGAGGAAAGACACGCAGACACTCAGAGCAACCCACATACAGAATCTCGCTGGAACCCCGGGGGGTGGTGGGATCCACCTAAAGAGATTAAACAATACCCAGAGTGCCAGTGTTCACTAAATAGCGTCTTTTATGATGATGGGACATTTGATAGACTATTTAGAGGTATTTTGTGAAATTAGCACAGAATTAACACCAAATTTAAAAGTAAGATCCTGATGAATCACTCTTTTTTCTAGTAATTTTTATTAGTATATATTTGGAGTATGTAATGATTACATTCATTGTGGGGATTTGGTACACATATGTAACAAATCTTATTCTGTTTTTATTCCCTTTCACTTCCTCCTCGTTCCCCTCTTCTCGTTTCACAAAATATGTACTAAATTAATGTCTAGGCATGATTCAAAAAAATAAATATCCAGTATACAGTAAAATTCAAAATGCCTAACTTCTAATCCCAAATTTGCAGGTATTCAAAGAAGCTAAAAATAAAACCCTACTGGGAGAAAAATCAATCAAAACTAACCCAGAAATGACAATTATTGTCTCATTAGCCAATAACGTCATTTTAAAAGTTATTATAGGTCATGTCCAAGAAGCTTCAAGACTCCTCAAACATGCTAACTGCAGGTGTGAGTGAGATTTGAAAGACCTGAAAAGGAAGAACTAGATATGAAGACCCAACACTGACTGAAAATGGCTTAATTCGGTGGGATCGATATCAGAGTAGAATTGTAGCCACAAAATGCGCACAAAAACAAACAAAATACGTTAGTGAACTTAACTGTGAAGTAAAAGATAAAAAAGATGTAACAACAGAATCATTCAACAAACCAAAGAGTGTTTAAAATAAGACTGAGAAGTGGGAAAAAAACTCCAGACTTGGAGCAAACTATAAACTCACAGATCTAAGAAGATAAACGTTTAAATACCTAATAGTGGGGAGTCAAAATGAAAGCATCCGACATAAAAGGGCACATAAAGAATTATTTCACTGTATGAAATTTAATAAACTGGATTGGGATGAGGGCTGGATGGAGAAATCACAGAGGCCTGAGGCTGTTTGAGGGGACAGTAGATAACTATCTTGATTGTGGTTAAAATTTCTAGGTGTTCAACATAGTAAGTTAATAATTCTACATTTTAAATATGTGAAGTTCATCATATGTCAAATATAATTAGTGAAGGTATTAAATTTTCAAGCAGATGTTATCCAGGAAGATTAAAAGCCTTCTCTCTGTTTGTGTGTGCACATGTGTCCATGTACAGAGATTTACTGCTACATATGTGGCCGTGTTCTCTAATAGTGTTATATCTCCCGAACTCCACACGTATAAATTCTCAAATAATTATTGGCAATTAGAGACAAGCTAGGAAAGAAGAAGCCACGTGTCTGAAGAAATGAGTGCAAAAAATATATTTTCTGAGGAAGCTATTAAAGTGAACCCAACGAGAATATTGTGTTAAGTCTCAACCATGCGCAGGGTGCAGAACAAGAAATCACTGTAAATCTTTATTTTTCAGTGTAACTGTTAGTTAAGCAATTTCTAAGGGTTACTGAGCTATTATCCGAGGTTCCACATTGATTATTTAACAGACTGTTTCTCAACCACTATGGTGTCTCCCACTAGTGGAGAATAACAGACAAAATCATCAAGTAGGATTTTCAAATAGTTCAGTGGATTTCAGGGATACAAGACATCTTACAAAGCAAGACATGGTCACACACAACAAACACTCGACTTCCTTCCGGTACGGCCTCTTGCTAATCATGAATACAAATTTTTTCTGTGACTAGAACTTAAATATATATTTAAATACATATACATTTGTTTATACACCTGGTTTTTATCATTCTCTTTTATTTTCACGAATATACAGTCCTTACTATTACCTTAGCTTTTCTAAGAATCCTTTCCCTGTTTGCATTCTACATTTGAGTCACTTGGTGTTTTAAGGATACAAAACACCACAATTGTACACCATGCACATTCCTAGTTGTAGCAATCTAGTATTCACTGCGAGTGCATTTCTAGTGACTACCTTGTTACAATGCAAGTAAGTTTGAATAGCTGGAGTGAAAGTGGCAAGAGTCTCCATCTAAATACGTGAAATTTAGCCTTCAAACTCCACACCCAAGATCCCTGCATGGCTGCCTAGAGGCTGTAGCACATGAGAGAAACTCTGAAGACAGATTCCCAGAAACAGTGCTGGCAAAGAAAGCCAGACACAGGAAGGCAAAGTGAAGGAAAACGTACCTGATGGAATCCAGTGTCAACTAGGCTGCCCCTGGAATACAGCACCCCTTATGCCCAAAGTCCAGCAAGCACACCATCACAGGCATCTGACACCCCCAGAGAGGGAGCCAGACTTCAGCAGTGGCCAGAGTGCTAACATTCCACCCTCCCCACTGAGAAGGGAACCCAGAGAACATGCCATTCACACGGATCAGGGCACCAGAGAGACTGAAAGCCAGGGAGCTGTGTTTGAAAAGGCTCTGGGAGCCCTAAGGCAACACCACTTTCCTGAGGGAGACAGTTACTTTGTGCAGAGGAGAGAGGGAACGCTGCCGAAGAGCCAGAGAGCAGCAGCTCAGGCCCAGGGCATGAGGCCGCACGCTTCCGCACAGCTTTAGAGACAGAGAACACAGGAGCTCCAGGGCTCGTTGTGCAGAAAAAGGAAGTCGATAGCAAGATGCCTCTTTCAGAAATCAACCAAAGACTGAGTATTGATTTAACCATGCCACACCCTCCTCCCTCAATTTAACTGAAGGTGTCTGTTCATTAAAAAAGGCAAAAACCCTTCAGCTAGCCATGGCCCCGGAAGTGAAACTGAAGTTTAGGAAGAGCATAGCCTACAGTAGGGCGGGGAATTCAGCAGTTGTCCAGTCCCCAAGTCCTTTCACTCCTCAGCAGGCGATCAGACAAATCACAAGAGGGGACAGCACCTAGGACTGGAAGGAGAGGCTGAGGAGGAAAAGCAACACTGTGAGGTGCAGCGGTGAGGAAAGAGCCAGACCCAGAAATCTCTCCCCCTTCGCCATCTGTGAATGTGGGAGAAGAGCCCCCTGCTTGAACTCAGGCTGCAGTATAAACAGGGATGCGAGGGTGCTTTACTGTGTGAGTTTTTTCTCCTTCCTTCCTTCCTTCCTTCCTTTTTCTTTCTTTCTTTCTTTCTTTCTTTCTTTCTTTCTTTCTGTCTGTCTGTCTGTCTGTCTTCCTTCCTTCCTTTCTTTCTGTTTCTCTCTCTCTCTTTCTTTCATATTCGTTCTTCCTTCTTTTTATTCCAGCTTTCATTGGAATAAAATGGGAGGTGTCTGTATGTGTGAAAAGGAGAATAAGAATCAATTAGTGCTTTAGCATAGATACAGCCTTTCATGGGCAAGCCAGGGTAGCCCTTGCCAAAATTGTATATGAGGATTGAAACACAAATGTACTATCGACACATTAATGGGTTATGACCATCTCACCACTTCCCTCAATCTCCAAATACACTTCTCTGTTTTCTTTGTCCCTACCTTCCTGCCCTCAAATATTCTCTGAAACTTCTTTTGTACTATCCCACTATTCAAGTTATAAAATACTATCAACAAAGTTTGATCTTCTCTCTTCCTTTCACTTGTTACCTCTTTTTTCTCCTTCTTTTCTTTTCTGCTCTGTCTCCTTCCTTTTTCCTTCTTCAACCCACCATGTACCAGGATACCTGTCACTACTAGTATATCAGTTTTCATGGGTCATTGAAAAAAGAGTGAAATTATTGAACTAAGCTTTAATGTACATGATTAATAAACTTTTGAATCTATTGGTGTTGACATAACTTCAGAGAGTCTTTCCTTGTAACATAGTGACCTGATCTGTTCCAATCAATATGATCACATCATGGGGAAACAGACACTAAATAAGGAGGTCTCCCTGTTAGCAAAAGAGGCTTTCCACTGTGACCGCTCCACAATCCTTGGCACAAAATAATAGAAACATGAAAAAACAAGTCAACAATATGTCTCCAACCATTCTTAACTCCCCTCAAGCTGATTTAATGAGCCCTGATGTGAAGGAAGTAAAACACCAAACAGCTGAAGTATACGAAAGGGAAAAAAAGAAACAAACAGACAAACCAAAAACTCAGATCATTAAAGTATTCAGGGAGCTCAAGTACAATATAACTAAGCAGGTAAAGGATGTAATAGATAAAGTGATTGGTGAGCTTTAAAAAGACCCAAATAAATGTGGGTGAAATAATGAAGATGATACGAGACATGAATGA